>VZSG01000996.1:4884-47669 GCA_013398315.1 Nothoprocta pentlandii
CCGCGCGCCCCGCTGAGCGCCTACCTCGCACGCGGACCTCGCTGGCGGTGCTGACGGCGCCGGCGCTGTTCTGGGCCCGGCACTCGTAGGTGCCGCTGGCCGCGGCGGTGACGCCGTCCCGCTGCAGCGTGCTCCGACCACCCTGCTCCCGCACGCCCGCTGCAACGAGAAGACGGCATCAGGGCACGGAGCAGCCTGTTGCATCCCTGCACGTGGTCCCAACAAGGTGGGAAAAGGCAGGGAGGGGACGCGGAGCGACGCAGTCCCTTTGGGCTAGCGGGCTCTCCAGCACCCTCCTCCCGCAGCCCTGCCCAGGCACCGGTGACGGGCTGCCCGTTGGCCGTCCAGGTGAGCCGGGGCGCGGGGTTGCCCTGGGCGGCACAGAGCAGCTCCAGCCGCTCGCCGCCGCTCAGCACGACGTCCCGGGGCTGCTGGGTGAAGACAGGCAGGGTGTGCACGGAGAGCAGGAGCTGGCGGGCGGCTTTCCCGGCCGAGTTCGCTGCCGTGCAGGAGTAGCTGCCGGCGTCCACTTCCTGCAGAGGAGAGCGGGCAGGAGCAAAGCCGGGACCCTCGCCTTAGAGTGCGTCAGCCTCCCTGCACAACCTAGGATCCTGCGCGGGGCTCAGATGCCTCCAAAAACTGCAAGGAGGCCCCAGTGCCAAGTGAGAGCAGGTCCTGGTATCCCCATCCCCATGGGACACGGGGTGGTCTAGACCTTCTCCTTGCTCGCCCAAGCTTCTCGCAGCGCGCTGGCCTTTGCAGCACGCAGGGCTGCGGGAGGCCGTGCCGGCACCGCGCTCACCTGCACGTCCCGGAGCAGCAGCTCGCCGGAGGGCAGCACGGCGGCCTTGGCGCCCTGCACCGGGGCTCCCTCTCTGCTCCAGGACACGCGGGGCTCGGGGGTGCCGCGGGCCGCGCAGGGCAGCCGGGCGTCGCGTCCCTGCAGCACGGCCAGCGCGGCGGGGCCGGGCGCGATGGCCGGGGGCACTGCGAGGGGCGGCAGCAGCTGCAGGGGGCTGCGCTCCCAGCCCTGAGCAGCCTCGTGCCGGCGGTGCCGCCCGCCCAGCCCCGGGCAGCACCTGCAGCGGCGTCACGGCCTCCCCTTGCACGACGGGCCTCACCTTGCACGATGAGCCTGGTCCGCCCCGACGCGGCGCCCGAGGGGTTCTGCGCCACGCACACGTAGACGCCAGCATCCTCCTGGGAGGCGCGCGGGATGTGCAGGATGTGCTCCAACCCAGGTCCTGCCAGGGGACAGCACCGGTGAGGGCCAGGACAGAGCAAGAGCAGGACTCCACCACGCTCATCCCAGCTCCACGAGGGCTTTGTGGGGGCCTCACCTTTGGGGACAGGGACACCCTCCTTCTGCCAGGTGACAGTCGGCGGAGGGACGCCGCTGGCCTCGCAGGGCAGCGCCACGCTGGTGTTGATCATCACCATCACCATGCCGGGCAGGGGCTTCAGCACGGGGGGCTCTGCGGTGGAGGGAAGCGGTGGAGGGAAGCGGGGGGACGTGCTGCCGAGGCCCGTTCCCATCCCCGCAGCGGCCCTGGCGCGGTGCCCGTACCGTGCACAGCGAGCAGGAGGTGCTTGTGCGCGGCGCCGGCGCCGTTCCTCGCCGTGCACGTGTAGCGGCCGGCGTGCGTGGGCAGTGCCCGGTGGATCTGCAAGGCGCCTGGCGAGAGGGCGAGCGGACGGGAGGCAGGAGGAGCCAGCGGCAGCAGCAGTCACCCCCGCAGCCGCGGCCGCCCGTACCTGTGTGCAGGACGCGGTAGCCGCCGCCGCGCTGCGCCAGCGCCGCCCCGTCCTTGCTCCAGGACAGCACCGGCGGGGGCACGCCGGCGGCGTAGCACGTGAGCACGGCAGGGGACAGCCGGGTGACCACCACCTCCGTGACGTCGTCAGCGATGCTGGGGGGCACTGGGGAGGGCGGTGGGACGGGGCGCTGAGAGGGGCCGCGCAGGGCAGAGCTGCTCCGGGAGCATCGCTCTGTGTGCACCGATCTCCCCTCTTGCTCAGCCCCATCCTGCACCCACGGGATCCCCCGTGCCCAGCGCGACACCTTATCCCGGGGAGCTCACCGTGGACAGACACGAGGAAGCGCTTGCGAGCCTCGCCGGCGGCGCTGGCGGCCACGCACTCAAAGGTGCCCTGGTCCTGCGGGCCGGGGCTGGCAAGCAGCAGCGAGCCCGAGGGCTGCAGCCTGCGGCGGCGAGAGCGGCGACCGTGGCCAGGGCAGGGGCGCACGGAGCGCACCGGGACGCGCGGCCACGGGCGCTGCCGGGGCTGCGGTACCTGTAGGCGCCGGGCGGGACGTGCAGGGCCAGGGCACGGCCGTTCTTGGCCCAGGTGACGCGGGGCTCGGGGGAGCCGGTGGCTTCGCAGGGCAGCGTGGCCGGCTGCTGCGCCACCACGGTGACATTGGAGGGCCCGGGGGCGATGGCAGGAGGGACTGCGGAGAAGCACGCAGAGGATGATCCCTCGGGAGCCACCACACGTTAGCAAGCCAGGGACAACGGTGCCTGGGTGCAAGCGCACGAGGGGCTTGCGGGGAGGGAGGCAGCTGGGCTCCGAGCAGCCCCTGAGCCCCCAACATGGGGCTGGCTCCTCCGCCTACCCAGCACGTGCAGGTCAAGGCCTCGGCGGGCAGAGCCGGCAGGGCTGGAGGCCACGCACAGGTAGTGGCCTGAGTCCTGGGCCCAAACGGGGTCTATGCGCAGGGAGCCCCCCGGCAGCAGCCGCAGCCTGCGGGAAGGACAGCGAGCTGCATCCCGCTCCTGGAGCATCCAGCACCCACGGGTGTGGAGGCTGCCTGGCCGAGGGCTGTCTCGGCTGCTGCAGAGCCCCGTACCTGCTGCTCCCGGGGAGAGGCAGGAGCTGCCCGTCCTTCCGCCACGTCACCTGCGGCACGGGCCACCCCTGCGCGGGGCAGGGCAGCACGGCCGCGCTGTTCACGGGCACGCTCAGCTCCTCGGGGCCAGGCTGGATCCCTGGGGGCACTGCGGCAGTGCCAGGGACACAGGGACAACAGCTAGAAACAGAGCTCGGGGGAGGAGGAAATCCAGAGCAGTCCTGAGGATGGGCAGCTCCCCTTTCCTCTTATCCCATTATAGTATCCTTGGGGAGCCCATAGCAGCATACAGCACGGTAAGGAAGGGGGATTGGGCTAGTGCCAGCCGGGAACGGCCCTGGAGCATTGCTGCTCACCGTGAACGTCCACGTGGAAGCGCAGGCTGGTGCTGCCCAGCGCGTTGCTGGCTGTGCAGCTGTAGTGGCCGCTGTCCGTGCGCAGCGGCGCCGCGAGCCGCAGGAAGCGCCCGCCGTCCAGCAGCCGCACGCGGGCATCCCCCTGGCAGCCCCGCGAGCCCCGTGAGCCACGCCGGGCCCGGCGCCCGCCCAGCGGCAACAGCGGCCCGCGCGTGCTCCTACCCGCAGCGGGGAGCCCTGCCGCTGCCAGCGCACGGGCGGCACCGCGGCCACCGGGCACTCCAGCGTGAGCGGCTCTCCTGCCCGCACCGTGAGGTTGAGGGTCTCTCCGGCGCCCGCGGTGCTGGGCGGTGCTGTGGGACACGTGGGACACCCTGTTCTAGCTGGGTATGGTTCCTGGCTCGCCCCACGTTCACCCCGGCATGTGCCACCTCACCAGCACCCCAACCGTCCTACCCCGTCGGGCTCCGTCCCCCTCACGCCCTGCCGCCGGGGGTGGCAGTACCTTGGGCCTGGACACGGAAGGTGCCGCTGTCCTCGCCCGCAGGGCTGGTGGCCAGGCAGGTGTACGAGCCAGCGTCGGCCACCTGCCAGAGACCCAGAGGTGGAAAACGGGTGGAAACCCGCTGAAGGTGAAAGGAAAAGGCGAGTGGGGAGACGGGACAAGACCTCGGCACGCTCTATCCGCAAGCTGCTCTCATTCCCTGCCACGAGCTGGGGTCCGGCGAGCAGCCGCCCATCCTTCTCCCAGGTGACGGTGGGCACGGGGACACCCGTCACCAGGCACGTCAGCTCCAGCGGGGCCCCCACGGTGAGGAGCACCTCAGCCATGTGCGCGGGGACCTTGACCTGGGGCGGCTCTGCAGGGCGCGGGGTGCGCAGTGAGGGGCTTGCACCCACCGGGTGCCCCCCGAGGCTCTCGGGAGGACACGCACCCATCACCACGAGGCGGAAGCGCTGGCTGGCTTCGCCCGCCTCGTTCGTGGCCAGGCAGGAGTAAACTCCAGCGTCCGCCAGCGCCACCGCCGCCAGACGCAGCCGCGAGCTCGTGCCGTTGCCCCCCGGCGCCAGGGGCTCCCCGTCCTTGAGCCAGCTCAGCACCGGTGCCGGCGAGCCGCTGGCGTCGCATGTGAAGGTCACCTCGGCGCCCGCCGTCACCACCTGCTCCTCGCTGCTCTCGGGGGTCACCTCCAGCACGGGGGGCACTGGGGAGGGAGCAGGATGTGTTAGAGGACAGGGAAGCAACACTGGGTCCTTGTCCTCAGGATGCTTGCAGGAGATTAGGGAGCCCCTGGAGCAGGTCGACCTCCTCTAGAGGGTGACCCGCTATGAGAAGGGGGAGTTGTGACCATCTCAGCCCCCTTCCTCCTCTCCCTTTGAGCTACACAGTACGAGAGATCACCCCAAAGACCCCCAGCAGGGCCCAGCAGCATACGTGGGGCTATGGATTGGAGCTGCGCTCTGCAAGGTGCACTAACCCCACGAGCTCGTGCAGCCGTGGCCATCCGCTCCCCTGCTCTGCTCACATGGTAGACCCCCAAATCCCAGCTCCCGCGTACCCTGGATGTGCAGGACAAAGCTGCGGTTGGCCACGCCGGCCTCGTTGGCAGCCACGCAGGTGTAGAGCCCAGCGTCAGACATCTGCACCGGGGAGATCCTACACAGCAGCGCAGGAGACGAGGAAGAGGAGGAGCCATCAGCCCCACACATCCCTCCTGCTCCTTGCAGCCTTCAGCACGGCCGGGCACGGAGACCCCTCGAGATCCACGCACACGGACGAGCTCTCCGCTTACCGGAGCGTGCGCCCGGCCGAGAGCAGGCGCACACGGGCGGAAAGGCCGAGGGGCAGCCCGTCCTTGAGCCAGCTCAGCTGCAGCGGCCTGGAGCCCCGTGCCCGGCACTCCAGAGTCACCAGGGCCCCCGGCACGCCGTGGAGCAGCTCCCCTGCGCCGCCGCTCTCGATGGATGGGGGAACTGGGGGGGGAAACGGAGTGAAGGGGCTGCAGCGGGGCAGAGCCCCACGCGCCGGCCCCACTCACCCAGCACGCTCAGTGTGTGCAGCCGCGTGTCCTCACCGGCCCCGTTTCGGGCCAGGCAGGTGTAAGCGCCTGCGTCGGCAGCCTGGAGCCCCTCGAGGAGCAGGGAGCTGCCGTCCGGAGCCAGGCTGCACGAGGAGCCCGGGGCAGTGAGCACGGCGATGCTCCGCGGTCACCCCGGTGGGTGCCACGCGCAGGGGATGCTGTTGTACTGGGCGCCCGCAGCAGATTTCAGCGCGGTCCCCATCCAGGCTGGCCCCGTGGGGACTCACCGGGCGCGCGATGGGGGCTGGAGCCCCAGGGGCTGCCCGTCCTTCAGCCAGGTGACCTGCGGGGCGGGCTGCCCCTCAGCCCAGCACTCCAGCGTCACGCTGCTGCCCTCCAGCGCGCTGCGCTCGCTGGGCGCCTCCGCACTCGTGATCCGCGGAGCCACTGCACGGGGAACAGAGCAAGCTCAAGGAGGAGGAGGAGGAGGAGGAAGGCTCCCCAGGCCACGTGCCCCTGTGAGTGGGGGGGCTCCTGGGGCCGCTGGCTGTCGTGCCAAGCCCTACCTCGCACCAGCACCAGGAAATCCTTGCGCGCCTCGGCGCCGCGGCCATGCACCACGCACGTGTAGCGGCCCTCGTGGAAGGGCTGCAAGGGGCCGAGCTGCAGCTGAGGGCCCCGCGCCGCCAGGCCCTGCTCCAGGATGCTCTCTGCAAGGGGACAGGGCAAGGGGGATGGGGGCTGCAGCGGCTCTGCCCCGCCGAGCCCTCCCCAGGACCGCCTGGCCCCAAGACCGAGGCACGAGGAGAGGTGAAAGCTGGGGCTGCGTGGAGGCGGCGTGTCTGCACTGCACCTCTCCAGGGCTTCAAGGGCATGAGCCACCAGCGTGGGGACAGAGGCCACTGCTCAATGTCCAGAGAGCTGCCTGCACCCACACCCCTTCCTTTAGCCTCGTAAACAACTGCAAGGCCTCTTAAAAGCAGGTAGGAGAAATGCCAGCACATTCCCGTCCTCCCTCCTCTCCCCTGGAGCTCTGCCCTGCAGCACCCAGATGAGGGGCTGCTGTCTCCCCTTTGGATTACAAATAGGGAAACCGAGGCAGGATGGCGAGATGAGAGCCCACGGCAGCCCTGGCCCGTACCCAGCGGCCGCCCGTCCTTCAGCCAGGTGACGAGGGGCACGGGCTCGCCGGCGACGTCACAGCTGAGGGTGAGGGGGGTCCCCATGGCCGCGTCGAGCGTCTCCTGCTGCGGGTCCTCGATGCCCGGGGGTGCTGGGGGAAGGAGCAAGCCACAGCGCTGGGGACTGCAAGGTGGGGACAGCATCGCGCTGTCCTGGCATGCAGGAGCCTCCGCCACGGCCACGAATCCAGCTGCATCCCAGCTCCCAGCACAGCGGGAGCATCTCCATCCCCACACAGCAGCGGCATCACGAGAGCAAGAGGGTGATGATATTCCCAAAGAAAAAACGTTCCTATGTCTGGATATTCAAGGGGTGCTGGTCCATATAGCTATGTATACATAGACCTGGCTTTCTGTGCCCACCTTGGACCGTGAGCACAAAGGTCTGTGCCACCTCTCCCATGGGGCCAGCCACCCGGCAGCCGTAAAGCCCTTCGTCGGAGGCCTGGCGGAGGGAAGGGGAGGCAGTTAGACCCGCGGAGGGAAGGGGATGCAGTTAGACTTGCGGAGGGGAGGGGATGCAGTTAGACCCATCAAGGGTACAGCAAGGGGGACACCCATCACAGGGCGGCTTTACCTGCACATTTCCTATCTCCAGCCTGCGCCCTGTTGTCAGGACGCGGCCACTGTCCCCTGCCACAAGCTCCTGCCCGTCCCTGAACCAGGTGACGGCGGCTGCCGGCTGCTCCTCCAGGCTGCAGCGCAGGACGGCTGTGTCGCCGGCTCGCGCCGTCACGGCTGGCTGCCGGCCCGGCGGCGCCCGCGGCTCGGCCGGCGGAGCTGAGGGAGCCAGGGACAAGGGAACGTGCGTGGGGACCTGTGGCCACACTCGCAGCCAAGGCCTTTGGAGTCAGTCATTGGAGATAGGGGAGGCGGGGAAGACGGGGTAGGGAGGTAGGGGAGATGACAGCACCCGCACAGGTTGACCTGCTGGCCGAGGGCCGCTGCTTACCCTGCACAGTGAGACGAAGAGCTTCTCGTCAAGGGTCACTGCTTACCCTGCACAGTGAGGACGAAGAGCTTCTCGTCCCTGCCAGCTGCGTTCAGAGCCACGCACATGTATATGCCTGTACTGGAAAGCTGCACGCGCGGGATCTGCAGGGTGTGCGAGCCTGGGAGAAGCCAAAGCAGCAAGTCACCGTGGGCAGGAGCCAGGCACAAGCCCAAGACACCGGGTTCATGGATCAGCTCTTCCTCCCGCTCCCTGCAACCAGCTCCAAGCAGCAGCAGGCACCCGGAGCCAAAGTCTCTTGTCAAGGTTCAAGGCCTTGGCCTACACTGCACTGGGAGGTGCACGGGATACTTCTGAGGATGCTCCTAGGGATGCTCCTGGGGAGCATCAACTGGGAGCCTGCAGGATGGCACCTCCTGGAACAGGAGGATGGCTCGGAGCAGGTAGTTAGCACGTGGCTACATCTGTATGTCGTAGCTCAGGAGTCCCATGAGCAGCGTCCAGAAGGGGCTGGTTGGGCAAGTTAGAGCCCTTGGTGCAGGGATAGCAGTTGGGGTGGGTCCTGCGGGACTCGCCTGGACCTACCTGGGGTGATGAACGCTTCCTCACCAAGCTCCAGGACGCGGCCGTCCTTGTACCAAGTGATCTCCACGTCCATATGGGAGTGGACGTTGCACGTCAGCGAGACGCTGCCGCCGACAACACCATCCACACGTTCAGCGCTTGCCCCCACGATCTGGGGTGGTTCTGCTCCGGCCCACCCCAAAAAGAGAATTGCAAAAGGTGAGCGTCACTGCTGAGGCCAAGCTCACACTTCCCGAGGTGGTGCATGCAGCACCAAGCATGTTCCTCCGCAAGGACGAGAGCCACGGCATAATGGGGCAGCTCAGAGGCTGGAAGAGCATCCAAGTGCAAGCAGAGCATGGATGGAAAGAGGAGAAACCCAACTGGGAGGTAACCCCAGGGGAAAGCAGTCTCCCAGCTCGCTGTCATGTCTGGAGAAGCAGATATCTGTCCCCTGCTTTCTTCAAATGAGACCCATGGTGTTCACACACAAGCTCTAAGCAAGCCCCTATCCTGCTCCACAGGCATCCCAAGAGTTTGGGGTACACAGCAGGGCTTTGCACAGCAGCGTTGGCCCAAGTGCTCCTACCAAAACACCGTGAGGAAGAGACATGTGCCAAGGGTGATCAGAGCCCTACCCATCGCCGCAGGAGCCCCGAGGGCAGCAGCGGGCACGGCGTGGGCTTTGCGAGCAGAATTTGCTTTGCCCTCTGGAGCAAAGCATCTAAGTAACCCTGCAGGCACCTTGCCAGCCTCAACCTCACCCATGGCTCTTTGGCTGCTTGCTTGTGGGTCCCTGCACCTTGACCTCCTGCTGTGGCACGTGGAGGAAGAGTGGGAGGTGCAGGGGGATGAAGGCAGCCAAGCAGGCCAGGAGCCGCGTGAGTTCCACCATGGCTCTGGCAAAGGTTTGGGCTGGAGGAGGAGGAGGTGAGACGGAGCAGTGATCCACGGATGGCCCACAGCACTCACCCCGCACGCCCAGGGCAAAGTGCTTCTCGGCAGAGCCGGCCGGGTTCTCGGCCACGCACGTGTAGTTGCCCTCGTCGCCCACCGCCACCGCAGTCACCTGCAAAGAAGCAGAGCCCTGAGGAGGTCCACGGGGCTCTACACAAGCTGAGGAGCTGCCAAGGCTTCCCTGGGGAGACACACGCTCTGCCAGGGAGGAGAAGGTGCCCTTCGGCCATGGAGATGCTGACCTGCAGGACCTCGCCATCCATCAGCAGCTGGTGCCGCGGGCCAGGCACAACGGGGACATCGTTCCAGAGCCAGGAAACTGTGGGTTCCGGGTTCCCCGTGGCTTCGCACTTCAGGCGGACGGTGCTGTTGGCTGCGGCGGTCACCTCCTCCGCATGGTCCTCCATGCTCCCATGGAGGATGGGGGCAGCTGGGCCCCCAGGAAACACAAAGTTATAGGGGTGCCAGCTGAGCCCGCCGCGGCTGACGCTCGCCCCATACTCACTGAGCACCTCCAGCTCGTAGTGCATCCTGTCCTCCCCGGCGTCGTTGGCCGCCTCGCACGTGTACCGGCCCGCGTCCTCCTCGCGCACAGCGGGCAGCTGCAGCACCCGGCCCCCTGTGTGCACGGCAGCGGGGTTCCCACCGTGGGAGCCGTGGGGCAGGGACCTCAGGGAGCAGCGTGCACCCCGCACCCCTATGCAGCCCTGGTCACAGCGTCCTGACGTGCTGGTGGGAGCTTGGGAGCAGCATCCACCCCACCATGCGTTATGGGTGCTCTACCCTATTGCTCCAGAAGACCTCCCCAGTGAGAGCCCCGTTGCTCTAAGGCATGCAGACATCCATGCCCCTTACCGAGCAGTATCAGCGCTTCCTGGCTGGAGGACAGGGGCTCCCCGTCCTTGTACCAGGTGAGCCGGGGAGGTGGGACAGCACTGGTGTCGCAGTAGAGCACGGCTGGGTTATTGAGCACAGCCTGCCGGTGCTCCACCACCTCGCCGTCCTCATCTTCCTCTCTGTAGAGGATCTCAAAGGCCTCGTTGGCGCTCCCTGGCCTCTGGAACAGCGGTGGCACTGCAGGAACAGCACGGTGCTAAGAAGGGACACCCGCATCCCCTCAGGTGCGACCAGAGCACCTGACTCAGGTCTAATGAGATACCATTTCCCAGCAGACAAGAGCCTTCTTCCTCTCTCCCTTGGTCTTCTCCCATGAGGGACTCAACTAAGGACCTCTCATGCCAACACTTCTCCAGGCACAGGACGGCCAGCTGGGATTCATTTCCCATTTCAACTCACCTTGGATGCGCACGCTGAAGTCCTTGTCGTCTTCACCCACGGCATTGGTAGCCACGCAGGTGTAGTGCCCTGAATCAGAGACACTGGCTGGTTTGATCTGAAGGATCTGCCCCTCGCTGAGGATCTGGAGGTGGCCAGTGCTTTCTAGGAGCTGGTGGAGGAATCCCAGCCCCAAAGAAGGACGGAAAAAGAAAAGAAAAAAGAAGGGAGGAGGATTACACACTAGGTCTGAAGTATCCAAAAGCAGGACAGACCACTCAGGTATCATTTCTCCTGCCTCCATCCACCTGGCAGTTTCCAGACTGTGCAGCTTCTCCCTGCCTGTGGTTGGGGTCTCACCTGCCCATCTTTGTACCACTGGATGGTGGGCTCAGGCACAGCCCAAGATTCGCACTCCAGGGTTACGGTGCTGTTGACCTTGGTTTTCACTTCTGTCACAGCAAATTCCCCATAAGGGTCATCTTTGGTAATCCAGGGAGGAACTGGTAAGGAGACATGGCATGGCTGGGGTGAGAGAATAGTCCCGTATTGCCCTTGCTCTGCCCTAATCCAGCAGCCACGCTGACAACCAGAGCAGCAGGACGGGTTACAGCAGTAACCAGACACCCCACACAGTAATCTCTACCCTCCTCAGAGCTAGACCAGAGGCTTTTTGAGGCCACGTGCTAACGGAGATGGCACCAACTGCAAGGAGAAAGGTGGTAGTGCAGTGGCCCAGGGTGAGACATCTGGAAGGGAAGAACAGGGCAGTGGCATGGGCTACAGCTGTAGGGCTACAGATTCATGCAGGACATGGAAAGCTTACAGACCCAGGACCTTCACAGTGTAGTTCTTCACAGCCTCCCCAGCCTCGTTGGTCACGATGCAACTGTATGTGCCTGCATCCTCTTCATGGGCATTCAGGATCTGCAGCCCATGGCCACCTGGGGGAAGAAGTCACCTAGAGCCACTCTAGAGCATGGCCAGACCCAGAAGAGGCTCTGTTCCCATCCCTGGCTCATGCAGCAGTGGCACAGAGCCACCAGTGTAGTACCAGGGAGCAGGTGGACGTTTCTAGAGGCTTCGAGGGGAATCTCATCCTTGAGCCAGGTGATGTTGGGAGACGGGTAGGACAGAGCCTCGCAGATGAGGGAGATGGGGTTGTTGATGATCACAGTAACGTCTTCTGTGCTGGCATCATGGGCCTCTCCAGGAAACACAGGGCCAGCTGCAGGGACAGACACTTGATGGTGTGGCAGAGTTTGCATGAACACCCGTTTAGACATCCTGATCCTTCACCCCTCTACCGGAGAACATGACAAAGTCCAGGGAGTCTGAATTGACCACGGCATGCAAAATAGACAACACACACAGGCACAAGCCCAGCTTCAGCAGAGGTTGCCCTTGTTGCTGCCTTTGGGAAACCCAGGGAATGTAGCAGAACAAGTGCTCCCCATTCCCACCAGCCACCACCAGAGATGGGCCCTGGACTAGAGGTCCTCTTGGGTCCCTTGTGTCCCTTCACACAAGTCTTACAAGGGTTTTGTACCTGGTCCAGGACCTCATTTCACGCTGCAGGCTGTGAGGCCTAGAGATCTTCACCACCTACCTGGGACAGGCTCTTAAAAAGCCCTCTAGGTCCACGTACCCCACTCACACCCAACACATTGCCTTTGCCCAAAAGCATCCCATACCCAGAACATCCAACACGTAGTGCTTGGTCTGATTTGCCACAGGATTGGAGGCCACGCAGGCGTAGCGGCCAGCATCAGACAGGGTGCTCTGGGTGATGTGCAGGATGGAGCCATCAGCAGAGATGGAGTAGGTGTCTCCGCTAGCCACAGGATGACCGTCTTTCAGCCAGGTGATCTGCGGCTGGGGGTGGCCTGTGCAGAACGGGAAGCAGGTTTTTCAGCCCTTGTGCCACGTTTTTATGAGTCTGCACACAGGCTGGGTGGGGTCACTGAGCGGGTGCTCTGCAGCCCTTGTGGGAGGCAGGGGCAGAAGCCCAAATCCGGAATTACCACAATCTGGATTGGGTTTTAGAGGCTGATGGATGAGCCAGTGGGAGAAAACTGTCCTGAGTAGGAGGTGATTAATTACTCCCACAGCCAGAGGAGAAACCAGATTATAGGAATTGTAGCTCTGTTTGGGAAAGATTGAAGCTTATGTCCTTGAACAAGCTCCCAGTGCGGGCGCCCTCCCATGCATCCAAAGCTCTTCCCACACTGCCCAAATGTAAAGCCAGGAACTATCTTAGCTATTTGTATGTCATCCATTGGAACGGATGCTTAGGAGGCCTCTGGAAAGATGAATAGCTCCATGCGGAGCACTGTCCATTTGCTCCATGCACCAAAGGGACTTCGCTCAGCTGCTTCCCAGCCCCTTCTCCAGCCTGTGCTTACGTCCCACTCCTCCGCACAGCGCTCACCTGTAGCCAGGCAGGACCAGGTGACGGGGTGGCCCTCAGGCACTTTGGTGCTTTCTTCCTCATCTGCGCTCTCTATGAGGGGAGGAACTAGGAACACAAGTCATCAGGAGCTTGACCAGGTCTAGCAGGAGCCTCTTAGCTCACATGAAAGACTCGGGACAGCAGCTCCCAACAACTTGCCAAGTTAAAGTTAGCCTGTCTGTGCAAGGGGGGTCCTCTCCTTACCGAGTACCTCCACGTGGAAATCTCTCCTGGCCTCCCCAGCCGCGTTACTGGCCAGGCAGGAGTAGAGGCCCCCGTCCTGGGCTCGCATGCGAGTGATCCTCAGCATCCAGCCCCCTGGAAACGGGAAGAAAAGAGGTCTCAAGGTATCTACTCGTCCTAGCAGTGCTCCTGCATCTAAACCCATTGGGCCCTCGCCAGGTCCAGCACTCACAGCTCACCTGAGAGCACACGTGTGTGCTCGCTGGGGATGACAGGAGAGCTCTTCCAGAACCAGGTGACCACGGGCGGGGGATTACCAGAGGCCTCGCAGGTCAGGGTCAGGGCTCCATGAAGGGACACGCTGATGTTGGGTTTTGAGCCTGATCCTTGAATGAACTCAGGAGGAACTGGAGGGACAAGGAAGGATGAACATCCATTCGCAAAGCAGCCTCCAAGAGAACAGAGGAGCAAGGCAAAGGGCAAGGGAAACTGAGAAACCCACTTGCTCCCATCCTCACGCTTGAATAGTTGGAGGACAAAAGTCCAGCAAGACCTTTACCATCTCTGGAGGCTGTAGACTTCAGAGATGCTATGGGACAATGACCCAGAGAAGGTAGGTACCATCGATCTGCCAGCCTAAGCTTACAGGTGTAACACAAACAGCCACATGCCCTGAGCAGCCTCACTCATTTTCCAGCTCAGGACCCATCAGATTTCCCCCAAGTCCTTGGAAAGTAGTTGATTTTTTAAGTCACACG
The DNA here is from genome assembly GCA_013398315.1 of Nothoprocta pentlandii. Classification (NCBI taxonomy): domain Eukaryota; kingdom Metazoa; phylum Chordata; class Aves; order Tinamiformes; family Tinamidae; genus Nothoprocta; species Nothoprocta pentlandii. The sequence continues at coordinate 18,435 of VZSG01000996.1, forward strand.
GCAATCTTCTCTGCTGACACCAAAATAAACAAACAAACAAATAAATCTACCATGGTTGAGGAAGCTACTTGTACCACTGTGTTCCCCGGACCTTCTCCCTGCTGTTCAAAGGTCCTCCTGCCTATCAGCTTCTTGTCCATGCTTGTGCTCCACCAGAGGTGCAGTGGAGCATGCCAAGCCCTGCCTGCATCCTTACCGTGCACGGCCACGTCAAACTCCCTCTCATCCTGCCCCACCGCGTTCTTGGCCAGGCACGTGTAGCGCCCCGAGTGGGTGACCTCCGCCTTGGGGATGCGCAGCCGCTTGCCCTGCTTGGTGAGGAGGAGCCCGTCCCTGTTCGCCACGGGCTGCCCGTCTTTCACCCACGTCACCGTGGGCAGTGGCGTTCCCACGGCCTCGCACTCCAGAACCGTCTCGCCAGCCTTGACCACAGAAACCTTCCTCAGGGCTTTGCTGCTGCCTTGGATCTTTGGCAGGGCTGCGGGCAAGAGGCAAGGCTGAGAGGACTCCCCTAGGTCTTACGTGAGCAGAAATGAGTGCTATTGGCCTGTACAGCAGCAAAGCAAATCCACGTGGGAGCAGTTAGTAATTGGGCTGGTGGAGCAAGCACAAGCTGAGGGCAGCTTGGAGCCAAGGAGCAAGCTGGAAGTGCAGAGACAACGCAGTTGGCATCATGCTTTCCAGGAAGACCAAGGCAGTGGACAACAGCTGTGAACTTCCAGGTCCAGCAGGACCCTGGATTGAGACCCTTGCTCAAACACACATCTTGAGAGAGGCAGACGCCAGAGCCTAGAGACCCACGTGCAGGAGCGTCCATGGCTGCTGGTGCAGAGCTGGGCACCTCCAGCGCCTTCCCCACTCACCATACACCCTGAGGCGATACTCCTTGGCGCTGCGGCCCGCGGCGTTGCTGCACTCGCACGTGTACGACCCCTTGTCCGCCAGCCGCACCTTCTCTATGTAGAGCATCCTCCCTCCTGCAGACACCAGCTCCGGGCTCCCTGGCTCGCTGGAGAGCGGCTCACCTGCGCGAGCGTGGAGAACATCAGCCTTCTCCGAGGCTCCCAACAGGACCACATCTCTCCCTAAGTCCCTAAGGGTTAGCCAGGTATTTCTCACAGTAAAGAAATAGACTTAGAACCAGCTCTGAAGTCAAGCCCAACCTTTACTAGCTCCCATTTCACACAGTGAACATTGCTCAGCCTTGGATGGGCCGAGACCTGGATGCTATGGGATGATGTTCTGGGAAAGCACCTACCATCCTTCCACCAGGCGAGGGTTGGGAAGGGGATCCCGTGGCACTCGCAAGCCAGCTGAACCACCTGCCCTTCCAGCACCGACACGGGGGCCGGCTCTGCCGAGGAGAACCATGGGGGCACTGCAGGACGCAAGAGAAAAGCGGCTCCCTGACCACGAGGCCGCAGGGATGGTGGAGCTGAGCGGGACACCGGAACAGCGGGATGTTCAGGACCCCTCCATGTGTCACACAGGCAATTAGCAACCAGCAAAACTCCACCACGCCGCACGCCTCATGAAAATAATAATATTGCTTAATAATATTATTAAATATCAGAGGTATTTTTGATTGTGCACGGCCTAGAGCCCAGGACGGGAGAGCACCCTGCGCCAGCCACGCACTCGGCTTGGCCAGACGCAGCCTTATTAGGCAGCGCTGCTCGCTGCGGAGGTTAGCTAACACTTTCCATTATCGGCCCTTGTTTTCAGTTGCTTGCAATTACAGCTGGATGGAAAATGGTAGCTCCTTCCCAGGAGGGATATTAGTTTTTGGAAGGAAAAAATCCAACACCCAGAAACGCCCGAAAAACAAAAAACAGCAGAACCCAAACAATCTCCACGAGCCAGGACACCAGGCCAAACATGCAAACGTTTCCCTGGGAAGGGATTTAAAGAACAAACGCGTATGGGGAGAACGGGATTCTTTCCATTCCCTGGCTACCTGCCTGCAGGACTGGCCTAAAGCATCCCTGAGGAAAGCCAGGCTCTGCCTCGCTCTCCAGCAAGCCGAGGACGTGCTGCACCAGCCACGAGGTTGTGGGGCTGGTTGAGTGCAGCAAGAGGGGCTGGTGCCCATGTTGGCAGCGGCTTGGGAACCACCAGCAGCATCTTCCCAGCCTGGGCACTGGGAGGGAAAGGAGCCCTTCCAACACCCCCTGTATTGTGCAAGTGCAAAGAAGTGACAGAAAGGTTCTGGCAATGGCAAGGAAATATTTTCACGCTTTTGCCAAATTTTAGAAAGAAAGCTCTTCATCATCACTGAGGCCTCCCCAAAGGAAGGCTCATGCAAACATTGGCTTTTTCCCTCCGACACTTATTCTCGTAGGGGGTTCCCAGCTGCATCATTTTGCAGAGCGTTAAACTTTGTGCTTAACATTTTCCGAGCCAGTGAACTACCTTAGCTGCCTATTACACATAAATGTATATGTACGCATGCATACGAGTGAGTGCGTTGGATTTTCCCCCGATGGGATATTCCGGCTGAAGCGGCCCTTACCCCACACGTCGACCTCGTAGTGGTTCTCGGAGCGGCCCAGGCGGCTGGACACCTCACACGTGTACCTGCCTGCATCCTGCACGCCAGCGCTCCTGATCTGCAGCAACAAGCAGCACTGCAGCACTCGCCCAGGGCTGCACGGGGCTCCGAACAGCAGATACGGTCGGGAGGAAGGGAGGACCCCCTGTCCTGCCCCTTCCCGAGAACAGGCATGAAGGGATGAGTCTTGGCAGACCCATTGCCCTCCCGTCCTCTGCAGGGCTCTGAAGCATCACCTGGAGCGTAGTCCCCTCTGCAGAGAGATGCAGTCCTGCGTCCGGCGTGAGCAAGTGCCCGTCCTTCAGCCAGCGGGACTGCCCAGCTGGCAGCCCCAGGGCCAGGCACTCCAGGGTCACCGACTGGTTGATGAGGATGGAGACTTTCTGCTCTTCGCCCAGCGTGCTGGATGGCACTAGAAAACAACGGGCCGCAGAGAAGGTCACCAGGGAAGCACCTTGCCAAAACCAGCCACTCGGGCTGTCTCACCCACGCTGGCCATCCCAACACCTTCCCAAACCATCCACTCAGTTGGGGTGTCTCACCCACACTGGCCATCCCAACACCTTCCAGAGGCTGACACCTCTTGGCACTGCCATGGGACATCAGAGCAACCCCATAGCCCCCAACCTGCCTAGGGCACCCCACAGCAGCCATGGGTACCCTCAGGGGGGACTGAGGGAACAGTCAGGGCTGTACTTACACCGCACCTCGAGAGCGGCCTCCCGCCGGTCCTCCCCCACAACGCTGCTGGCCACGCACACGTAGGTGCCCGAGTCCAGGAGGCGAGCGGCCCGCAGGGACAGCACGCGCCCGCCCGAGAGGATCTGTGCGGGTCCGGGCACAGAGACACAGCCTGGATGAGCAGAGCAGCCAGCCGGGCCGCGCGCCAGCAGGCAGGGACAGGAGGCGCATGGCACCAGCCTGCCCGGAGACCATCCTCGCCACATCCAGGGGCCTCCCTGTCCTCCAGCCCCGGCACAGAGCTCACGCTTCCCATGCAGAGCCTGGGAAACTTCCCACTCCGCCCCAGCAATGTGGTTTTTGGAAGACAGAGAACATCTCTGTACGACCCAGAGGGACATCTCAGTAAGCTCCGTTCTGGGGTGTCTCACCTGTGGCCCGTCTGCCACCACAGTGGGCACGGGATTGCCGTCCTTCAGCCACAACAGGACCGGTGCGGGGACCCCTGTGGCCTCACACGCCAGCTCCACCGGCTCATTCATCACCACCGTCGCGTTGCTGGGGCCAGACGTGATGCGCGGGGGCACTGCCGAGGCCAAAGGAAGCACTGAGCACCACCAGAGACACAGAGGTGCAAGAGAAGGGGCCGTGGCTGAGGCAGGACATGCAGCAAGAGAGCCATGATGTGGATCAATTTTTAGGGTCCGGTTTCTCTGGGATATTAGCTGGGATGGACACGGAGTGGGGCTTCTGGGGCTGGAAACACCTGAGCTGGCATTGCCTGCTGCAGTCAGGGTAGAGAAGAGTCTCCACTAAAACCACCTTCCTTGGATAGAGGAGCACATACCCACAGGTTGGGATGGACCCTCTGCACTGGCCCTGCACACACGCGCTAGGGCCAACATCCACCTCGGACATCTGCAGCCCTTGTCCCCGTCGCGGTGGGCTCACCCGTCACCTTCAGGCTGTACCAGAGCTCAGCAACCCCAGCCGCGTTGGAGGCGACACAGCGGTAGCTCCTGGTGTCGGAGGTCTGGGCATGTCGGATCTCCAGGTGCCTCCCATCTCTGTGCAGCACCAGGCCTGGTCCAGCCAAGAGTCGCTCAGGCCCCATGTACCAGGCTATGTCTGGAAGAGAAGAGCTATGCTGGAAGGAGCGATGCTGCCTTCCCTTCGCACCCGCAGGACAGGGATGCAGCCCCATGTCCCAGGGGAGATCCGAGGTGCAAGAAAGAAGAGAAGACTGAATTACCTGGAGGTGGCACCCCAGAGGCCAGACACTGCAGGAACGCCGTGCTGTTCTCCAGGACGGTCACGTTCACCTCGCCAGGCTCGATGCTTGGAGGCACTGCAACCCACCACCCATGGTCATCACCTCCGTATGGCAGGGGTAGATGGCCATGACCATGGCGGTTATGACTTGTCCTCAATGTCAATAAGACAACAGTCCCCCAGGAAGAGATTTCTCATCACAGTTCCCTGTTTCTCACCCAAGACCTTCAGCACCACATCCTGCTTGTCCTCCCCGACAGAGTTCACTGCAACACAGGAATAGACTCCTTCGTCCATCAATTCAGCCTTCTCAATCTAGAGACAGAAGAGGACATTCCTGGTTAGCATCTGTCACACACAAGTCCAAGCCATCCCCTCTCTGCACAAAACAGGGCGAGGGGACCATTGCTCCCTCCTCCGCTTCACCAGCTCCACCAGAACCTGCTACAGAAGAACCCACGGTGCCCAGCTCTGCATCGGGGCTTCTGTACTTGCCCCGCATCCCTACCTGGTAAAGGTGGCCGGTGGCCGGCAAGAGGAGCCCGTCCTTCCACCAGCTGAGCCGCGGAGGTGGAGTGCCAGTGGCCAAGCACCGAAGAGTCACGGGCTCCCGGAGGGCCACGCTGAGGTCCTGTCCCTCCACAATGCTGACCGATGGGTGCTCTAGCCAGGGGAGGGGAAAAGAACCAAAACGGGGCTGGAGAGAGATCTTCTACGAGGAAATATCCATGAGTGCTTCCCGTTCCTTCTCCCCATCCACCCCTTGGAGCAGCCATGTGCTCCTCATGGCGTGGGAAGGGCAGCAGGTCTCTCCGCAGATGCTCTGCTCACCTTGCACCAACACCCACACCTCTGTCTGGGCTCCGCCGGCCTCGCTGCTGCCCTGGCACACGTAGAGCCCTTCGTCACTGCGCCCTGCGCGGGGAATCACCAGCGTGCTGCCGTCCGCAGACGCCACCGCCCCGTCCAGTGCGTCCAGCGGGTGACCGTCCTTCAGCCACCTGCAACGAAGGGAGGAGGAAGCGGGTGCTCACCGCACAGCCTGCTTCTACCCAAAGGACCTGGAGCACAGCTGGATTCTTCCCTGTACAAAGTCAGGGCAAGAGGCTTTTCTCCAGCTGCTTCTGATGGCTACTTCTCTCTCTTTACCAGATACATCCCCTGATGGGTGGGGAGGCAATAATGGGAGATATTTCCCAAAGGAGGAGCTCTGTGCTCGTGCCCAAAGGGACACTCTAAGCCAGGGGTCCCCATCACTCATCAAGATCCCCTTCCTTGTCATGCTGCATTTTTCACACACCCAGGTGTAGGGCATCACCAGGAGCCTTCAGAGCCCCTAAAGGGAGCTCGGGGAGCTGGAGCAGGCACCACAGCTGCTCCACGGTACTCACTGGAGCTGGGGCACAGGGAAGCCCGTGGCGTGGCAGTGAATCTGTAGGGAGTCGTTGGCAGTCACCGTCACGTGGCTTTCCCCATCGCTGATCAGCACCTGGGGGGGAACTGGGGCAAAAGAAGAAGAGGACGGCAGGCTAAAGACCACCAAAAAAGCCTCAGACATGGCAAGGGGGAAGATGCTGCTCCAGGAAAGCAGGACTTGCTGGGGATTGGGAGCGTACGGTACCACTCACAGCAGTTGGGACTGAGCACGACTTTTCCCAAAGAAGCTGAAGCTTTAGGCCACCGTCTTCGCCCCTTTCCCTCCCTCTCCGGCTCACACAGCTAAAGGGCAGATGTGGATGCTCCCCAAGCCCCTGCGCTCCCTGCCCCAGCCGCAGCTGGAAGCGCCCGGCCACTGTACCGTGGACTACCACCGTGTACTGCACCACGCTCTCGCCGGCCGCGCTGCTGGCTACGCAGGTGTAGATTCCCGCGGAGCTCTCGGACGCGGCGCCCGCTCTCAGCAGCCGGCCGCCGGCCAGCAGCAGCGTCCCGGCGCCGCAGGGCAGCGGGAGCCCGTCCTTGAGCCACCGCACGGCGGGAAGCGGGTTGCCGCTGGCCGAGCACTGGAGCTCCAAGGGCTGGCCCACCAGCACCACCACCGCGTGGTCCTCGTCAGCCACACCGTCGATATTCGGGGGCACTGGGGACACAAGGGCAAAACACACAATGCAGAGGCTGTGGCTTTGACTCGAAAGCTTGTGGTAGGGGAAGGGAGCCTGAGGTCCACGTGGTGTCTCCAGTTGGGTCTGGCTTCACGGGGGACACCAGAGCGCAGCCCACAGGCTCATCCCACAAGGAGATGCCAAACCGGCTCAGCAGAAACCCGGAGCCACAGGTGAACCCAAGCAGACAAGGGCCGAGAGTTCACCGCAGGAAATGAGCTCCAAAAGCCAGCTCATTTCCCAGAAACGTGATATCATGCAGTGCGTTTGCCATTTCACAGAGCATCCCAGAAACAGAAACACACATTTACATCTGTCCTGACACAGCTGAACACAGCCAGCAGCCCCCGCAAAGCTGCTGGAGGGGAAACCATCAGAGAAATGGCCTTTCTGGAAAAGCCAAGCGCCAGCCCAACGAGCCAGGGATGCGTCCTAGCTGGCCGGGAAGGGCAGCTCCTCTGCCTTCCTCTTTGCAAGCACATCAAGCAAGGGGACCAAGACTTACCATAAACCTCAAGCCTCACAGCTCTCTCCGCCGTGCCCACAGGGTTGGTGGCCCGGCACGTGTACAGCCCCGCGTCCGTCACCTGGGCCGCGTTCAGCTGTAGGACGTGTCCCCCTCTCACGTAGGTGGTCTTTGCACTGGAGATAAGGGGCCGCCTGTCTTTGAGCCACACGATGCTGGGTGCCGGGGAGCCCCGTGCCTCGCAGGGCAGCTCGCTGGAGCGGTTCAGCAGCACCGTCACCACCGCCGTCCCGCTGGAGTCCACGATGGAGGGGGGAGCTGGCCACACCAACGGAGCAGATGTGACACGGGGAGATGCCGCAGGGTATTTGGCTACTCCCCAAAGCCTCCGAGTTAGCTCAGGACACCTGTATGACCCCATGTCCAAGAGCTGACCCATGCATTGAAGTCTGCTGTCCAAGAGCTGCATTGATTTTGTCACACCAGGTTATTTGGTGCAGGATATGGGGGCAAAACCCACCCATAAAGACAGGTATTCTGCCTGCCTGTAACACTGGCCTGGCCACCCAGCCCAGACATTCCCAATACGGGGACAATATCCCATTTTGGTACATTGGTGAAATGCCTCCCTGGTTTTCCCAGAGTCAGGAGGAAAGGTGAAAGGTTTGAAGAGCGGGACTAGGAGGAAGATCTAGATCTCCTTCTTCGGAGATCTTTAAAACCTCCTTGGATGCAGCCCTGTGCCCCGTGCTCTAGGTGACCCTGCGTGAGCAGGGGGGTTGGACTAGATGACCTCTGAGGTCCCTTCCAACCTTAAGCATTCTGTGATTCTATGATTCTAAGATTGTCAGGGTAAGGCCAGTCAGGGACTTACTGAGTACGAGCAGTTGGAAAGCCTTGCTGTGCTGGCCAGCCTGGTTGAATGCTAAACACTGGTACCTCCCTTGGTGGCTGGGCTGGCTGTCCTCGATCCTCAAGACCTGATCCTCCTCCAGGAGCTGGACACGGGAGTCCTCTGTGGAGAGAGGCCTCAAGAGGGAGAACGACACAAAAACGAAGTCAGGACCACGCATGCAGCAAAGGATGGAGACTACAAGGTGTGCAGCAGTGGGGCAAGGTCTTGGGGCAGACTTGGGGACCTCACTTACTGCCCGTCCTTCAGCCACTCCACCTGCGGCGGGGGCACTCCCGAGGTCTGGCATTCCAGCACTGCCTCGGAGCCCAGCGGCACGGAGACGTTGTGAGGCCGCCCGGGCCCCGGCGCTGTTGGAGGCACTGGAGGGCAGGAATGAAGAGCAGAGAGACTGAGCAGGAAGAAGGCACCACAAGCCACCAAGACTAGAAGATATGGGACACGCTCAGGTTTTGCCTGCCTCACTTCTGTGTGCTGTTATTGTAGCAGAACGAGCACTGGAGGCAATAGTAGGTTCAGTGCAACCACTCACGGCCTCCTACCTCTTCTCAAACCCAGAGACCTGTAGTTGAACTGATGCAGAGCACACTGCCAGTTTGTGGGTTGAGTATTTAGAGGGTCACTTTAACTAGTGCCTTGCAACACTGGGGACCAGTGTGACAGGGTGCAGAAACTCCAAAGGGGCCACTTGCATGCTGGAAATGGCCCAAGGGACCATCAGCCAACCCAGACACATCAGCCTGCTCCACCGTGTGTCCTTCCACTCTTTGAAGCTCAAGGCTGACCCCACGGGTGCTCCCACTAGAGACAGGGTGATGGGGATCTGAGTCACCTAGAACAAGCACGGTGAAGTGTCTCTGGGCCTCTCCGACCTTGTTCTCAGCTCTGCAGGTATAGGAGCCCACATCCTCCTTGCGCACCTTGGGGAAGCGGAGGGCCTGGGCCCCCCGGAGGAAGTGGACACCTTTGCCTTTGCTCACCTAGAGAGGAGAGGGAAGAAGGGAGGCATCAAGGACAGCAATCCCCACCCAGAAAGGCATGAGCCTCTACCCCAATTCCAGCAACTCACCAGCTGCCCATCCTTGTACCACGAGATGGTGGGGACAGGGGTGCCCAACACACTGCAATCCAGCGTCAGGGGCTGGCCAGCCACAGCAGAAACGTTCTCCTGCTGACCACTTCCCATCATCTCCGGCGGGGCTGGGGGAAAGCGAGAGTGGTGGCAGGAATTGGAGGTAGCATTTGGCTTCCACACTGCTCTGTCCCCAGCTCCCCACACTCTCAGGAAAGAGCCGCTTTGCCCCACTGCCCAGCACCATCAGAAGTTCTCACCATCCATGCAGCAAGGACAGCACTTGCCCTATTGAGGGCATGGAGCAGAACCTAGACCTGGCCTCGTTTGGAAGCCTCGTGCAAGAAGAGTCTCCTGCACCCAGCCCCACGTACCGTGCACCAGCAGCTGGGTAGTGCGGCTCACGGAGCCCACCTCGTTGGTCGCCAGGCAGGTATAATCCCCGCTGTCCCCGGGCTGCACAGCTCGTATCACGAGTGAGCCCCCGTCCAACACCTCAGCGCCCGGCACGACGTTCAGCACCTCCACTGCATCCTTCAACCAGACGATGGACGGTGCGGGGGTCCCTGCATGGGTGCAAGGCAGCGGGGACCCACATGAGCACCCCGGCTCCGCACAGCTACAGGCATGGTGTCTGCTGTCCGTGCTGAACAGCTCAGCAACGTGCTGGGAGAGAGGATGCCTGCAAAAACCCACGTCAGCACTAGGAACACTCAGAGCCTGAGGTCTCATCCGCATGCTGCCTCCTTGGCTATAGCTGGCATGATATTCATCTGCTCCTTGGAGACTCCATGGTCAAGAGCATCCCTCTTTTTCCCCTGTAAAGACCGAGTCCAGCCCTTCCCACACAAGCGCTCTCCTTATATCTTCACCAGCTGCCCACAAGCCTCATCCACACGTCCGGTGTCCCCTGTACAACGCGGTGCAGCCACACGATGGTGCTCCTTGTGCAGCGCTGCAGCCAGCAGTGCCCGCAGCCCAGGCACTGCAGGGAAAGGAGCCACCGCTGCATAAACCAACATGAACCAACCACAGAGCACTCTTTGTGGCACTTTATGTGAGAAGAAAAAAATATATACCCAGCAAGGGATGCAAGGAGTGTATGAGCATGGGGACAGTCCAGGAGAGAGTGTTGGCTCCCCGTTAACACCATCCTGATGAAGGGCAGGGGGACAAGGAGAGCAGCCAGACTGCGGTAAGTATTTCCCAAGTACACAGAGTCAAGGATGGGATGAGGTGGGATGAGCACCCCCCAGCACCGTGACTCTTACCCTTGGCAGGACACAGCATGGTGACATTCTCATGGAGAACCCTCTCCAGCAGGACCTGCGTGCCATCCTCCATGTAGGGGACCTCTGCAGGGAGAAGTCACCCCAGTGAGGGATCGGGGGGGTCTCAGTGGCCTGGACCCAACCCTCTTCACCCACCAACCCCTCCTCACCTAGTGAGGCTGCGTGCCAGGACCTCAGTCTCAAGAGAGGCCTTCCCAGGGCAGCACGACGCCCAACACGATGCCCAACACTCACCCAACACTTCCACAGCCAGCTCTGCTGCATCTTGCCCAGCGCTGCTGTTGGCAACACAGCGGTATTGTCCCGAGTTGGAGACCTGCACGTTCTTGATGCTGATTGTCCCATCAGGCCCCTCCAGGAAGCCCCCCTGGCCCACATTCAAGGGGTGGCCATCCTTGTACCAGCTGAGGTTGGGGACAGGGTCCCCATGAGCCACACATGGCAGCTCCAGAGGAAGACCCACGAGAATCCGCAGGACCTTGGGCATAGGGTGGATTTGTGGAGGGACTGGAATAGAAAGAAAGGAGGGGAACGTTCCTTTGAGAAGAGAATTAGAGCCATGCCCCCAATCTGACACTCCCCCAGGTGACACCAAGGCCAGCACGCTCTCTCAACGGTGGAAGGATATGGAGAGTCCTCTTTTGGATCAACAGTGAAAGACAGACAGCACAGAAATGAGAAAAAAATGTCCACAGGTTCATTTGGGGCAGATCTGGAAGTTTTTCCAGTCCTAACAGCGTGCTATCCCACAAGCCAGTCACAACACAAGGAAAGGTGATGGAGTGACCAGTGTAACAACAGGGTCCTCTGCAATGTCAAGCACAAGCCTATTTGGCCACCCATCATCAGAAGGACCCAGCCAGCTTAGCTCAGATGGGGATGCAACCGAGCTGACCCTGTAGGTGGGTGCTCTACAAGGAGCACCTCCAAGTTCTCCTTGGACACACGCACCTTGGACCTCCAGGCTGTAGCTGAGCGAGTCGTTCCCTGCAGCATTCATGGCCGTGCAGATGTAAAGGCCACTGTCTGTCACCCTGGGCTCAGCCAGCAGGAGCGATCCTGAAGGAAGGATGCTATACCTACATGGAGAAGGCACAGACAACGGGCATTTCACCTTGCTGCGGAAGGACTGCCACATCTTCTTCACCTGGGGCTCCAAAACTCCATTCAGCTTTTCCCTGGGCAGGAGAGGATAAGTCCGAGTATAGTTTGTCACTCTCAAACCCCACAGCTCGCACTGGCAACCACGAGAAAACGATATGCTGCTTGATAGCAAGATTGCCCACATGTCTTCTCTAGTAGGAGGTGTGCTGAGCTGCACAGGGTTGCAAAATCCCTTTGCTCGGTCTCTGCACGTGCATAGCACAAGGCAGCAGCAGGAGACAATCCCCACCATGGGCTGGGAGATCATTCCCAAAGGGGGAACTCGGGTCCTGCAGCTGGAGCTGACCGTGCTCTCGCCACTGGTGCTGACCCAGCATCATCTGGGCTCTACAGACATAACCTCATCTCAGCCCACGTCCACAGATTCCTCAACTGCGCTCTCCCATAAATCACGTAGGCAGATGAAGACAGGAGGCTGAACCTAGCGGAGCTGGGAAAGGAGCACAAAGGAACTGGGAGCAGGGCAGGAGACTGGATAAACAAGAACAACGAGGCAACAGAGTCCCTCAAAAAGGAAGGGGAAGACAAGAAGATTTCACGCTTCCTCAAGCCACAGCAATCTCTGTGTGAAGAAATAAGAGATGATCACCAAGACCAGGTACCCATAATGAGATACCAAGAGGCACTGAAAGGTGCTGGCATAACAGGTCCCATCTCCAAAGGTTAAACTCCATCTGTTTGGTCACAGAGCAAGACACACTCCATAAGCATGTATTCAACCACTCTCAAGGTTGTCTTCTCACGTCAAGTGGCTTTTAAGTGATTGTCCATTGCTGACATCAGTGTCAAAACCACCAACAAAAGAATCTGGGAAAAGCTCAGAAACACCGAGGGCTACCAAGCACTGGAGCAAAGCAGTCCCTTTAGTCCAGGAGGTTTCAAGAGACCCTTCCACACACAAACACAGACCAGTGGAAGGAGCTGTGGCTCTATAGGGGCAATGCATCTCCACTGTGCTCCCCTTGAAGGCCTTGCTCTGCTGTAGTGAGGACTCTGACTGCACTGGCGGGACATGCCTCAACAACCCAACTGAAGACAAATTAAACACAAAGGCAGACACTAAACACCTGCCCTGAGCCGTCCCTGTACAGCTAGCTCTCCACTTGCTCCTAGGAGCTCCCATGGGGACGGATGTAGAGGACTCGGGTCAGACGTTTCCTTCTCGGCCACCCAGCCCTCCCCACCTCGCAGGCTGCCCGCTCCCCAGCACATCTGCAGCCTGCAACGTCTTGTCCTGCGCGCACGCAGTGCCGCCCCTTCCCCGCAGGGAGAAGCAACGTGCCGACGGGAAGATTCTCCACGGCAAACGTCAGCAAAGAGCTGTCTGCTGGAGGTGAGACTTCACAGAGCGGGGCTCCGGCCACGGAGCTGAGAGCCAGCACTTCACTTCGGTCCAGCAGACAAACTCAAGCCAGCTGCAGAACTGGGAGCAGGACCCAGGGTGAGGTCAGGTGGGAGCAAGGAAATGTTTGGAAAGCAGCTTTCCCAGCCAGGAGCAACTGTTAGCTGGAAAGCAGATAGAAGATGCAAAGAGACGCATGATCTGCCTCATGGGTAGTTGAAGGAGACCTACTCTGTGCAGGGGAGTGTGACAGCTCCAGTGGGCACAGGGTTGAGATCAAGTGGAGGGCTCTCCAACCCTCGCCCTGCTACAAGTCTGCTCTTGACCCTGCTGAAGGGCAGGACACCAGGGAAGTTCTCCTGCTGGCGTGACCCTGCTAGGCACAAAGCTCTCCTGGCGTTCACAAACCCAGCACCCTGCAGGACCGTACACACGCCAAGAAACCCTCAAGGCAGCAGCTCTCCTCACCTCGCGGTGGCAAGGGGCACTGGCCGGGACTCCTTGGTCCACGCCACCAAGGGAGAGGGGGAGCCATGAACTTCGCAGGGCAGGATGGTTTCCTGCCCAACAAGAGCCCGGATCGTCACGGGGCCTGGCGACTCACGCAATCCGTTCACGCTGATCCTGGGTTTTGCTAGATGGTGGGACAGAGACATAGCGTGCGAATGGTGCCACAAGCTGCACGCCAGGGCACGTTGGGCCTTTGCCACTGCCTTCGTGTCCTGCAAGCCCATCCCTCTAAGCACTCACTGCTGATGGAGAGCTGCAGCTCCCGGCGGGACGAGCCTGCGGCGCTGGCAGCCGTACAAAAGTAGGTCCCAGCATCGCCGGCGGAGGCCGAGGGGATCAGGAGGGTCCCGTTGCTGCCGAGGAGGTAGCGGTGGCTCTGCGAGATGGGCTCTGTGCCCTGTGGGGAGAACGGGAGGAAGAAAAGAAACAAAAATCCCCCTGCGAGCTGAGCTTCCCAAGCACCGGAGCCTCGCTCGGGGAGGTCGGATGAGCCTCACCGCTCCCCAGGAGGCTCCCGCAGCGCCGCTTCCCAACAGCTTGCTTGGCCGGCACGCTGCGCCCCGCGGAGCCGGCGGCGAGGCAGCAACCAGCCCTGCCGCCCGCATCCCACGGGAAGGACGGGAAGGCGCCTACCTTTGCCCAGGTGACGGCCGGGGGCGGCACGCCGGTGGCATCGCACCGCAGGGTGACAGCTGCGCCCTCGGTGGCGGTGAGCAGGGCAGGGCCCAGCTCAACGCTGGGAGGAACTGCGGAGGAAAAGCAAATATCCTCACAGGCGTCCTCGCATCCGCCAAGGAGCCCGGCTCTGCTGCGCGTGCTGAGGGAAAAGCGAGTCTGCAAGCAGGCTCTGCGGAAAACTGCCCCCCAGGCCCATCTCCGCCCAGCTGCACGGCAGGAGCAGCCCGCAGCCTTCCCTCTCCAGGCGCATTCTCGGCTGAGTGCTATTTCTCCTGCCTCCCCAAGGTGTTTGCTCCCGCATTTCCAGCAGGGCTCAGCTTTTCGGGCTGATCCTGTTGAAACGGGAGCAATATCACCCCTGAAAACCCCAGCATCCCCACGCAGCACGGCTGGTGTTCATCCCACAGGCCTCGCTGCTCTTCCCAGGCTCTGTACAAGCCTGGACATGCTGCCCTGTGGGTCCGGGCCCGAGGTCAGCAGCTTGGCAGGCAGCAAGCAGCTGAATTTCATGTGTCCAGAATCAGATTTCACGTGTCCTGGCTAGTTTGCTGCTGCGGGTTTGCCAGACAGCAGATGTGTTCTGAGCCTGCTTTGTAGTCCCACCACGCTGTCTTGAGGACTATTGCCTATCTAGAGCCCGGTGCTCAAGGGTATTCCTGCTCTGATGTATTGGGATTGCTCTTCCGGATCGCTGGAAAAGCCTCACTTGGTCCAAAAGCTGCAGTCGTATCCTGCTTAGGCTGCAGAGCAGAAGGGGTGAGCTGATGGCATCCCTCACCATCCTCCTTGCTGTGTTCAAAGTGGAGCACCCACAGGCACCAGGAGCACCCCGCATGCTGCCACTCACCATGGACAACCAGTGCCACGTCCTGCCTGTGCGAGCCCACGGCGTTGGAGACCACACAGGAGAAGTTCCCTGCATCCTCCTGGGACGCCTGCTCCACATGGAGGCTCCCATCAGCACGGAGAGAATAACGTCCACCCGGGGACACCTATGTGAAAACGGAGACCGGAGCTGAAGGCATCAAATATCACCTTGTTGCTCCATCTTGGGCACGTATCTGGAAACTAAACCCTGAGTAATAGTGGGATCACCCACAGACCAGGACCCAAACGCTCCTGCAGCATCTTCCAGGCGGAGCTTTGAGCCCTGGTGCCTCGTGCAGGACGAGGGCGGTGTGTTTGGTAGGAACACGGCTGCAGGAGCCGGTGGCACCGAGCCCCAGACCCTCACCGTGCGTCCCTGCTTCAGCCAGTGCCGTGCTGGGAAGGGATTCCCGGCCAGGACCACGCAGGGCAGCGAGACGGGCTGGCCTCTGAGCGCGCGGATCACCGGTGGTCCCCGAGCTATTACTGGGGCTGCTGGAGAGAGAGGGAAGACACAAACCACATGAATTGCTGTTAGATTGGCAAGCAGACCTCCTGCTCCCCAGCGCTACGAGTTAACGTCCATGGTAACCTCCATGGTAACCCGAGCATCCAGCAGGCTCTGGAGGGAGAGCGGCACAGACCTTGTCAGGACCTGCCGCCTCTCCCGTCCGGAGCGGCACAGGGAAGGGAGGGAGGGCTCCTTGCCTTCCCAGGGCCACCAGCAGCCCTTGCTTTCCCCATTGCCACGGGGAGCTGGCCGAGAGCCCACAGGGAACTAGCCACTGCATTGAGTGATCCTGAGCCTCTGGGTTGCCCCTCTTTCAAGGTCCAGGTCTTGGATCAGCACAAACCCACAGGGAAATTCAGCCTCCTCCAGAGTTTGGGGATATCTGCCTATGACTTGTGCTCAGGCACATGTCAGTGTATTCAGCCCAAAGACTGAAGGGGCTGTGTTTGGACCCAAAAAGGAGGAAGGAGTCTGCACTGGGCAGCGTGAGAATTCCCGCAACCAGCTTGGAAGAGGAAAAGACAACGCAGTTCTCATGTCCCCAAAGCTGCCAACACAGCTGTCATTGGCCTCCACGAGGCCACGAGCCTCCCTGCGATCAACACATCGATAAAATCACATAAAAGCAAACCCTGTCCAGTGATGGCCAGCTTGACCTCTGCTTGGATCTTCCCAAACTCATTCTGGGCTTCACAGACATAGATGGCTTGGTCATCCAGCGAGGCGCCTGGAGCAGAGGGAGACGTCTCAACCAGGCCGTAGGAGGCAATTAGGTCCAGCCAGAGCCTGGCAGAACCCAAGAGCCCGAGTCACAGGACTATCTTACTATCAATGAAGAGCTCGTTGGCCTCCAGCTGGCTGGAAACATCTAGCAGCCCGTGCTGGCCCAGCAGAGGCTTCCCATCCTGCCGGGACCAGGTGACCCGTGGTGGCGGGGAGCCCTCGGCGCGGCACGGCAGGCTCACGCGCTCCCCTATCTCCACTGACACGTCCTCCAGGTCCTCGGCAAACCGAGGGGCAGCTAAAGGGGAGAGCAGCAGCAGAGCAGAGCGTCAGGCAGGTCTAAGTCACCTTCCACTTCTTGAAGGTGGCACCAGGGGCTAGGACTTCCTGAGACCCGGCTCTGGCAGCTACCAGAGGCCAGCAAGCTGCAAGTAATGAGATGGTAATATCCAGAGCTTCTGGAAATGAAAGGTTCAGCAGGAGCCACGTGCTCATGCCAAGATGATTTCAGCTCTAATCCACAGCCCTGGGACCTGGAAGAGGATGAAGCTGAGGAAAAGAAGGGCTCAGGGGAGCTGCACTTTACCAGCATGCAGCAACTTTTGCAAGTTTTTCATTTCCAAGGCAAGATCTTTTGGCAGCTTTAAGTAGAAGGACCATGGAGCGGAGGTATCTGCAACATGGATATGGCAGGGTCTCCTTCCTGGCATGGGATTCACCAGAGTCAGGGCACTCTTGGATGCTCCCAGGAGAGCCCTGCCTGCTCGCACCCAGGCTCTCACCGATCAAATTGCCATTTTTCCGATGAAATAAAGCGGCAGCAGGTAACCAGCTGCAGCCCTCCTGCAGAAACGTGCCTGGCTGCAGGGCTCGGACAGCAGGCAGTGCCAAGCAGGAGGCAGCAAGGGCATCCCCCCGTGGGGAAGCACCCGCTCCAGCAGAGCTCAGACCCAGGGGACACCTTCATCCTGCCCCCGTTCAGCCGGGCAGCACCTGGGCTTGCAGCAAACCCATGCAAGGGGCATCGCCACCAGCCCCATCAGCACATGGGAAGCCACCCCACGCCGCCAGCGCGCGGGAGGAGCCCACCAGTGCAGCAGAGGAGATGTTCGCACTGCTAATGGACTCCTTGGCCGGCTGCTCTCTCCCACCCGCAGCCAGATCCGTGCCTTTGCTCCCGCTCCAGCCTTCTGACACACTTGGCTTCTCCTTTTCATCCGGCCACAAAGCTTGGACGACCCCAGGAACTCATCCTGCTCCAGATCGCAAGAGACCAGCCCTCCCAGCGCCCGGATAGGCAGGGACCTTGCCCCTCATGCCTGTGCAATGCCGGGGGGCACCCTGCAGACTCCCAGGGCAGGCTGCACGTGCAGCAAGCGGGACTGCACCGGGCTGGCCATGCCGAACGCCTTTGGGGTGCTGTAATGGGCTCGGGGGATGCTCTGATGGTCGTGGGGTCTCCCAGCGGCTCCGGTCGGCAGTGGAGAGGAGGCGAGTGTCCCCGGAGCCAGGGAGGGGCTGGACGGCAGCCCGCTGGCCATGCGAGCACCGGGCCGGCCGGACCGGCCTCAGCTGCAGCGGATGGGGCTGGGGCTTCCCAAACAGGGAGCGATGCCAGGACACTGTAGGAAGGGGAAGCTACCGGCCACTCGGCATCACCCTCCCGGCCCCTAAGGGGAAGGGGGACACCCCCAAGTCTCAGCACCCTGGAGCAGGTGGGTTGCATCTCCTGCACCAGGGCATCCTGCAGCAGGCGTGGAAGGGAGCGGCCGTGCAACCCTCCTGCTTCCATCCCACCAACACTTCCTCAAAATAAAGGGGTATCTGGGTCCCAGCTTGCCCTTCTGCTCCTCGGTGAGAGCTGGCAAAGCCCCCAATCCCACCCAGGGCTCCCCATCTTCTGTGCCCACCGCCCACCCATGGCCCCTGTGCACCGAGGAAATCCTCCCCAACGCCCTCGGAGCGGTGGCCCGAAGCCGGAGCCCAGCGCGGCGCAGGGCGCCCGGCACCCCCGGCACGGGCGGACACTTACAGCCCACACGCAGCAGGACGCGGCGGGACGCGGCACCGGCCTCGCTGAGCGCCTCGCACTCGTACTCGCCCGCGTCCTCCTCCCGCACGGCCTGCAGCCGCAGGGCGCCGTGCCGCGCGCCGCCCGGGGACGCCGCCACCTCCTGCCCGCCTGCCCGGGGCGAGATTATCCCCGTGAGCACCGGATCCCTGCGCGTGGGCACCGCCAGCACGGCCAGGAGCCCCCTGGGGGCAGCGACCCCCCTGCCCGGCGTCACCTTTGCGCCAGACGATCCGGGGCGCGGGGACCCCCGACACCCAGCACTCCAGCAGCGCGTCTTCCCCAAGCAGAGCGTGCACGGCGGGCGTCACGGCCAGCACCGCAGGAGGCTCTGCGCCCACGGCGGGACAGGAGAGGGAGCGTTGGGATAGTGCCACCCATGAGGGAACGGGCCCCTCGGCCGGCAACGGGAGGGTTACGGTACCGATGTACTCCAGGGCCACCGCTCGCTCGTCCCAGCCCAGCGGGCTGCTGGCGCGGCAGCTGTAGTTGCCCGCGTCCCCCGGCACCGCGGCCGTGATGTGCAGGGTGCCCTGTGCGTCCACGAAAACCCTGGGCGGAGAGAGGGAGAAAACGGCCCTGTGGAAACGGAGCCGATGAAACAAGCCAGCAGGCTTGAAGCTATCTGCCGTGCGCAGGGAGTTCTCTGGGAATTTAGCAGATCTAATTTGGTGCTGAAATCCAAGTGTGTCGGCTACTGCAGGAGGGAAGATTGCTTTAAGCTAGGGGGAAAGCATTGAGGATTTGATGTTTTCCATATCCAAAGCGGGGCAAAAAAAGCTCTCCCCGAAGGCCACTCGAGCATTTATAGTCTCATGCGGAGCAGGGAGGCAGGAAGCCAAAAGTTTAGCCAAGCACAAAGAGCATCAAGTCCACACTGAGCTTATATGAGCTCCTGGCCACTGCAAGGCACCCTTAGTGGGGACATTAAGGACATAGGGGGCCCTTAGCAGGGACATAGGTAAGGAAGGATTACTTAAAATTAAACATATGATGTTAGGACTGGTAGCACGAGGACCACCTCAGGCACAGGGGCTGGGAATATCCCAGCACAGCCTGGAGTCACAGCAGCCTCTCCCCACCAAACCATGCATCCCTCCAAAGAGGCCACGAGGTTAGAGGACAAAGATGACAGGGTCAAACATTCCCACCGAGAGCTCCCTGTCCATGCGCTCGCCTCCACCACCACCTGCATCCCCCATCCGTAACCAGGCCCCGCGACGCTCCTTGGGAGGCTGCAGGTGCTGGATCCCGGGCTCTGCGCCTACCTCTGGTGCTGCTCCAGGGTCCTGCCCCAGCGCCTCCAGGCCCTCTGCGGCGGCGGGTGCCCCCCCGTCGTGCAGTCCAGCCTCAGCTCCTGGCCCTTGGAGAACTGCTGGGGGCTCGAGGCCACCTTCACCCACGGCGCCTCTGCGCGGGGAGAGGTGGACGGGCTCAGTGCTGGGTGCAACCCGCCCACCGGCCTCCCCCTTCCCGTGAGCACGGACCCGAACCAGAGCAGGGCGAAACCGGCCCCCCCAGGGCTCCCGAGAGGGCTCGGGGTGCAGCTCCCCACAGGACTAAACCCCAGACACTCCACACTGCCCACCCCACAGCCTTGCTGCCGACAAGGAGAGCCGAGCCGTGGCCCCGAGCAGGGCCCCACGAGCCTACCCTGGACGAAGAGCCACACGGAGCCGCGGGCGGCGCCGTGAGCGTTGCGCGCCACGCAGTCGTACTGGCCCCCGTCCCCGGGCTGCACGCCGCGGATCTCCAGCGAGCGGTTCCGCAGCAGCCTCGTCCTGCCTCCCTCCGCGTCCTCCCCGTTCCAGCTCCACGTCAGGTTGTACGGCGTGTCGCCCACAACAGCGCAGGACATGACGACGTCCTGGCCAGGGAGAGCCGTGATGTTTGCAGGGGCTACGAGACGCGGCGGCGGCTCTGCAAAAGCAACGAGCCAAAGGGAAAAATATCATGGACCTACAATGAGCCTATCCCTAAATCCAGACCCCGAGACCTCCAAAGCACCAAGTGTTCACCAGATTCCACTTGGCACAAGACGGAAGAAGCACCGACCTGCAACGGAGACGAAGGTGCGAGCCCGTGTTGCCCCAACCTTGCTTGTGGCTGTGCACTCATAAAACCCTTCATCGCTCTTGGAAGCTGCAGGGATGAGCCAGCTGCTGTTCCCCGAACCTCTGCAAGGAAAAAGAGACCCGAGGGTCATCCCCATGCCTGGAGTCACCAGAGCCAAGGCTGCCGTGCCACCAGCTCCAGTTTCAACCCCTAGGATTTAACACAAACCCAAAATCTAGCCACGCAAATGGGCATTCCCCCACCAGCAGCGTTATGCAAGCAAATCCATCATCATTTTCCTCAGCTGCCCAGAAAATGTCACAGCTTTCAAGCACATATGCAGCATATAACGGTGCTCCTGGCTAGCACAGCTCTGAGGTTGCACTTCACACGCATCAACCATGGAGCCAACACGGCCAAACCAAACCAACCTGAAGAGCTGCCCTTCACCGAGCTTCTTCCCACCACGGCTGAGCTGCAAGCGAAAAGGGATCTCGCTCTGTGCGGAGCAGGAGATCAGCTGAGGCTCGCGGTGGTAAGCCTGGATTTTGCTGGAGATGTTCACCTTGGGTAGACCTGGAAGCGGTTGCACACATAAACCCTCGGGAGCTCATCAAGGGTTGTACCAGGAGGCCAGATAACAGCATCCAACGGGTTGGGATGGTGCTGGAAGGGATCTGCCTTCTCTCCAACCCCTGCGTGCACCTCAATAGCCTTTGGGGAGCAGGAGCAAAAGCAGGGCGAGCGCTGACCACTCACCAGGGACCACGCTAGTGTAGGTGACCCCAGACAGGCGGTGCAGGGGGTAGCCCTGGGCATCTTCACCCTTCACCTTCAGCAGGAAATCCCCCGGGGGTGCCTGGAGCCCCGAGCCCACCCAGAGCTGCACGGAGGAGCTGTTGGAGACGGGCCGCACGGGCATCCAGAGGAGCGGGTGGCCAGAGCTGTTGACCAGCTCGATCTCCTGGAGGTGCCCTGGTGGCTTCAGGCCGGTGCTATTCACCCCCACGGAGATGGGAAAGCCTGGAAACAGGGAGGGAAAGTCGGCAACAAACTCGGCCACAAGACACACGGACGTGGTCCACGCACCCGGGAGAACCCAGCCTTACCCTGCACCGGCCGCTCGCTGGGCAGGCTGGGGTCAAAGTCAGGTTGGGTGGAGAAGCTGGCGTGGAAGTTGACGTTGCTGACACCAGTGATCCTCACGGAATGGCGGCCACTGCTCTGGGTCTGCCAGCAAAGCAGGACATGACCAGAGAGGTGGGAAGAGGCAAAACCACCCCCTCCACACCCCAGAGACGAGAGGACAGCGAGGGGAAGGTGGCACCGAGTCCCTTCATTGTGTCTTCTCCTCCTCATTGCTTATCCCAGACAGAAAGGGACAAATACGCCGGTGCCAGCCTACCTTGACCGTCCATGTCCCTGGCTCACGGGGCTCCACGGCCAGCACCTTGGCTGAGTTTGGGATGCTGAGGAGTTCCTTCAGGTCTCGGCCTTCCTCAAGGACCTTTCCTACAATGGCAAGCAAACCTCTGCGGTGGGCCACCTAGAGCCCTTACCCAGGTCCCATCTGTCATCTGGAGCCTCTTGCCATTGGGGCTTTTGCCTGCAGCTCTCAGCAGTGCAAAGCCCAGATGCAGAGACAGCAGAGGAAACATCCTAAATCCAGGTCCTTGCTCGTTACTGAAGTTTTCAGCCCAGAGTTTGACAGTTGCCACTTGTCTTTGGGGTCCTCCGAGCTCTTTCAAGCATTGGAGCAGACTGCCCAAGGAAGCGATGGAGTCCCTGCCCTTGGCAGTATTCAAGAAATGTGCAGACGAGGCACTTAAGGACACAGTTTAGCAGGCATGGCGGTGACAGGTTAACAGCTGGACTTGATGATCTCGAAGGTCTTTTCCAATCATAACAATTCTATGATTCATAGGAGGCATTTCCCACTCTGCAGAGGACAAAGCATCATCCCTACTGCCTCCTCCCCTTTCCTCGCCCCTACCTGCAGGATCTCGGACCTCTATCTCTGGAGCAGGGCCGCTCAGGGAGATGGTCACCTCCTTCAGGCTGGAGTCCAAGGGCACAGACCACGTGTGCTCCCCACCAGCCTCGTGGTCGGTGGACAGCAGGTGAACCTTGGAGGCCTGGATGGCCTTTTCCACCCACATGAGCACCTGGGGGCACAAAGCAGGGATTAACCCGGGAGCCCCAGGCACTATGATTTGCAGAGATGCTTTCGGGTTGTGCTGCCCAGGAGCAGGATCTCGGGGCTACAATTGATTGCAGATGCAAGACCCCAAAGTCCTGGGAGGCTCCGCAGGCAGCAGGAGCAGCCAGGGATCCTGCCCAGGCACCACAACCTGCTCTCAGCACCACAACAAGCATCACTGCTCTGCTTGCAGGAGGTGACACCAGACCACGAGTTGCAACTCAACCGTGCAACAAACCGTCAGGTCCCACCGGCCTCTGCAGCGGGCTCCAATTCAGCAGAAGCGCAAAATCAGCCCCTTGGTGGGGCACAGGAGCCAACCCCTCGGCTGGGCCAGGCGATTCCAGCCCCAGTGCACTGCAGAGGCAGCAGCACAAGGCTGGAGCAGGAGCAGAAGGGCAGGAGATGACAGCAGGGCCCAGCCTGCTGCGCTGCAAGCGCAGGCAGACACGCGCGCTTCCCATGCAAAAGCAATCGGGTAATTTGGTGTAATTGTTATTGCCAGATGGCTCCCGCTCAGCGGCTCCGATACGTTATTCCCCTCCAGCTCGCTCCGGGAATACAGAGCACTAAACCACGGAGCCGCCGGAGGCTGGGAAGGGGAGGGAGGCCGGCGGCGCTCGCTGGGGACCGGCCCGAGCGGCTGCTCCGTAACGAGGAGAGGAGCCCTCTGCTCCTCCCCGAGCTCACAGGCACTTCACAAGCACCGGCGAGATTTTCAAGGACAGGGAAGCTCCTTTCCCCACATTTGGTCTTCCCCAACCCCTGCTTTAGTTTCAGATCAGGGTTGGTTTCAATTTACAGGCTCCTGAAGTGACCTGGAGGTCCCACCAACATGAGGATCAGCCCCCAAAAGACACAGAGCAGCCAAGCTGGGAGCTGGGTTAGACTACAAGTTCCTCAGATATTCTGTCTCCAAAACTGGAGACCATCTAGCACTGAAGGATGTTAGAAACAGCATAAGCTCAAGTGATCCTTCCCCTGCACGGCTGGTGCTCCTGGCCTGCATCCGAGGTGCACAGCCCCAACTCGGAGCTGCCCTGCGCCCTTTCCCACCCTTGTGCACACTGCCAGGCTGCTCTCCCTCCCCGTCAGCCCCAGGGAGACACCAGGGCAGCCAGGTCCCCCCATCCCTGCTCCCCCAGTCGGCCCCACTCACCTCCTTCACCTGCTGCTTGTCCAGGTGGAAGATCTGCCCGGAGCTGATGGCCGCGATGCGCTCGTAGACGCGGTAGCCGGGGTGGCTCCGGTCCCCGCAGTCCCCGGTCAGCACGAACACCACCTGCCAGAGCGGCAGCTCCCGCCGCGTCACACGCGGCCGGGGAGACCCGTCCGCCCCAGGGAGCACCCGCTATCCCTGGCATCGGGGCGGCCCTTGCAGCAGCAGCCGCAAGCTGCCGCTCCGTGGGATGTACCTGGGACTGCTTGTGCTGCAGGAGCTGCAGCAGCTCCTCCTGCTGCTCGTAGTCCTTGGCCCGGGCATCCGAGAAGACGTAGATGAAGGAGCCGGGGTGCGAGAGCTCCACGGCCAGCTTGATGGCCCCGACGCTCATCTCCGGGCAGTCCCCTCCACCCTGCGGCGCACGGTGCTTGGTGGAGACGCGAGCCAGGCAGGGCACAACACCAACAACGTCCCCAGGACCTTCTGCCCTTCTCTTCCCATGCCCACTCCTGCATCCCAGTGGGACCCGATCCCACATCCACGCGCACGGAGAGTCCAGCTGCAGAGCTTTGCTGGACTCTGAGCATGGCCAGGGCAATGTGACAAGCCACCGGGACACTCAGGACGACAGCAGAGACCTCCCACCCTCGTAGCCGATCGCTAAACGGAGCATTAGGACTCGCGGCGCCGCTGGTTCCCGCGAGCGGCTTCAGCGGGCGCATTTCGTGGCCTCAGCCCATCAGAGCCAGGGTGACCTGGCAGAAACCCGGGTGTCCTGCGAGCAGGGGAGGACAGCGAGGAGCAGCTCCCGTCTCCAGCAGGATTCACACTCCAAGGGGCTGTGAAATGACGTCCAGCCGGGGCTTTGCACCTCTCGCCCTTGGAGCCGGCACGCCAGCGCGACCCGCTACCATGCGGCCGCATGGGGAGGGGGAAAGGGCAGGGGATTTAACAGCGCCCGGAGCAGGGCAGGCACGGAGACGAATGTGACGTGGAGGGGTCCTCCAAGAGCTGGCAGCGTGCAGTGACACGCTCAAAACCTGGTTTTAAACAGGGATTCAAGGGACTGGCTCCAACCCAGCTTCCCTGGATGCAGGAATAGCCAGGGCTGGGATTTCGCCCACGGCAAAGGGCCACACGCCCCGCGAGCGGCCAGGACGTACCTGGACGTAGAGCTCCTGCAGGCGCCGCTGGAAGTGCCGCGGATCCGCCGTGAGGGTGGCCGGGCCCACGTCTGCAAGCAGAGGGATCCGCCGCGTCAGCCCGGCCAGCTCCGCACAGGACAGTGACTGGGGGCTTGGGCACAGCTCCCGAGGCTCCAACAAGGCTCAAAGTTGAGCCTGGGCTTTTAGGGAGCTGCAGGGATTTATGGACATGCACATAACCCCAAGGGAAAGCCTGGGATGGCGAAGAAGGCTCCTGGGGCTGCTGCAGGTCCCCAGGGCTCTGCAGCACGAGCGGCTCTCAGCGGGGCGCGCTGTGGAGCGGCACAGAGGGGCTCGGGCGCAGCGCGGGGGGCTCACCTGGGTCATGGAAGGGCACCAGCGCGTAGTTGCGGATGGGCCGCGGGCCGCCGAGCGTCTGCTGCAGGATGCGCGAGGCGCCGTCCATCACCTGCACCAGGTCGTCGTACATGGAGCCGGTGACGTCGAACACGAAGGCCAGCGTGAGCCCCGCTGCGCCATCCCCGGGGGCCGCGAGAGCGGGCGCCAGGAGCAGCCAGAGCCCGGGCAAGGTCCCGGCACGGAGCAGCGCCCCGGGGGACCCCATGGGGCTGGGGACGTGTGCGGGGAGCGATGCCGGAGCGAGGATCCCGAGCGCCGGGAGCACAGGGGCTAGCGGGGAGGCGGGCGGGAGGCGCTGGACGGGTGGCAGGGAGGGGGGGCCGAGAGCCCCGTCACTGCCTGGCACATGGCCCGGGCCGGCCCCGTTCCCGTTGTTCCCGCGGGGCTCGCAGCTGAGCGGGGAGCAGCGCCAGCAGCGCTGCAGCTGCGAGCGGAGCAACCCCCACGCCGTGCATGGGGACCCCGCGGGGACACGGCCCTCGGGGGGACACGGTCCGGCCCCTCGGCAGCGAGGCCGGGGGTACCGGGGCTCAGCGAGGCACCCCGGGACATGGTGACACGATGGCAAGTTTGGGGACAGCGCAAAGAATGCAGAGCAGGAACGGCTGTGCGCTGGCCGGGTGCCCGCGGCTGCGCCGGCTCTGAGCTGAGCCCAGGTCTGAGCTTTCCTGGCGCCCCTTAAAGGCCAGGGCTGAGCACATCCACCCGCTCCGCACGGTGCTTGCTCATCCGCAGGGATGATGGAACAGAGTCACCACAGGCTCACGGCACCCTCGCTGCGCGCTCGGCTGCTGCCCTGGCTCCATCCCAGCACCAGGAAACCTCAGCAGCCCCTGCCCCTGCCCCTGCCCCTGCCCCTGCCCCAACCAGCACCCAGGAGCCCCAGAGCACTGGGGCCAGCTGGGTTTTTAACCCCTCGCTGCCCAGGGCCTGCAGCCACATCTTTTGGGGAACCTCCTGCAAACCCCACATTTTGCAGCCCCGTCTGCATCCCTGCCAGCCCAGCATGGGGACAGACAGACAGACATGCTGAGCCCCCCACCAGGGCACCTCCGCCTGAACCTTCCCCTGCAAACACAGCCACATTGTTCAGCCCACTGGTGCCTCTCCTCTGGGCTCCTGATATTAATTAGTGGCCCTCGTTACCCTCGTTAGCAGTGTGAGCAGAGGCGGCTGTGCTGGTGGCGCAGGGAGCCCCCGGCCCCTCGCTCACCCCGGCTGCATCCCCCAGCCCGGGGAGGGGAGGGGGCTGCCGGGGGCCTCAATTATGGGCTGGGAAACACAGTGTTGGGAGGGGGAGATGGGCAGCGTCCCCAGGGGCCCTTGTGCACCAAGAGCCTGTGCCCAGGCCTGGGAAAGATAGGGAAGAAACCCTGCATATTGGTAAAGAAGGGCAGCAGGAGCAGCATTATGGTGCAGCAGAGCTCCTGGAGGCAGCTGAGAACTGACCGCTCATCACAGCAGTAAAATGCGGTGCCAGGGGGGTCCCTCAGCTGCAGCTGGGGCTGCTGGCGCCATCTCCGGCCTCGCGCTCGGGAACACGGAGAGCAGGAGCCGGGGCTGCCTCCTAACGGGGACCAGGGCAGGAGGAGGACGGAGGCTGGGGGCGCCGCGCAGCCCCGCCGCCCCGTGTCGCATGGGGCGAGGGGCATCCTGAACAGCCACAGGGCAGCGGGTCTCGCGGTTCGTTTGTGTCCAACGTACCGATTGGATCCAGGAAGAGGATGGAAATGGATCCGTCCGGGTAACTGCAGGCGCTGCGAGCCCTGCGCTGCTGCCGGTGCCCCGCAGGCCGCCCTCACCAGGGGCAAACGGAGCGGTCACGGTGCGCGTGCCCCAGCGGGATTCCCCATCCTCACTCACCCACACTCCGCAGGGACGGAGGGATCCGCAGGGACGGGGGGTTGCAAGGAGCCGGGGGCTCCGTTGCCCACATGGATGGAGGTGCTGGGCATGCGAAGAGCTGCGGCAAGGAGGGGGACGGGGCACCACTACCAGTGCCACCCACCACCCACATGAGCGCCCTCCACCCCAGAACCCACCAAACCCACCCCTCAATAACCCGCCGAGAGCTTCTCAATACAGGCAAAAAAAAAAAAAAAAAAAAAAAAAAAAAAAAAAAAAAAAAAAAAAAAAAAAAAAAAAAAAAAAAAAAAAAAAAAAAAAAGACCATTATTTGCTTTTTTTTTCATTTTAATGTGCAAATATTTTTGAAGGTGTGAGGGACAACCAAGACGTCGGGTCAAGGAACTGCTACATCCCTAAGCCTTGCGGCCCGGGAGCAGGGCAGGGCGGCCGGGCCCGTCGGGACCAGCTCTGCGGCGAAGCGGCCGGTCTCTTTCCGAGCTGGAATATTTACAGGGAAGCGCCGCGGGTCCTGGGAGGCGCCAAGCTAGCGCAGACTGAAAAGCCTTGCAGAGGAAAGCGGCAGAGCCAACGAGCCCGGCGCTTGCCCGGGGACGGCTCAGAGGCCGCAGCTCCTTGTTTCTCAGCAGAGCCGGTTCCAGCAGCGTCACATTCATCGGAAACGTGGATTGGCACCAGGAGGGCACGGGGCTGGCGGGCGAGGCGGAGGAGTTTGAGGCACTGCAAAGATCTGCCCAGAAGAGTCGCGTTTTGGCCACGCAGCGTGGAGGAAAAGGCGTTTCCAGGAGCGGGAGCGGGGAGGCGCCTTCCAGGAGCAGGGGCTGCGGCCGAGGCGGAATCGCTCCGCATGAAGCCCTGCAGCCCGCGAGGCCCTTTCGGGGCCGAGCGCTGCCCCTTTTGCCCCGGCACCTGCAGCGCATCCCGCTCGGCTCCGGAGAGGGGAAGCCTCGCATGGATCACGGACGTGGAGCCCCAGGCCCCGGCGGGGACATCCCCACGGATGCTGGCACCGCTCCGGGTGCCCAGCGCGCCCTTCCCCTGGGGACACCCGCAGGGCCGGCACCAGCTGCCTCAAATATTGCACGAGGACGGCGGTCGGTCCCCTCTGCGACGGGGAGAGGAGATTTCGTGCGGGCATCGGCAAACACGGATCCAAGCGCCGGGGATGGGAGAGCAGTCAGCGAACGGCAGAAGGATCCCAGTTCTCCGTGGGACTGGGAGAACATCTGTATCCCAGCGTCTCGCCCGAGTCCTGGGGAGGCTCCATCCCTCCGGCCTCCACCGGCTTCCAGGGACCCAGGAGCCGCCAGCCTCCCTGGGGCAGAGGGATCAGCCCCCCGGGCACTGTCCCCGCTCCGGCATTTCGGGGATGCCGGCGGGAGCATCCTCAACATCCATCCACTGCCCTGGGCCCTGGCGGCATCGGAGGCGGCAAGGGTGCTTTGAGACGGGGAGTCGACGGGATCGCGGCCTCGGCACCGCGTGGCCAGGACGGAGCCGCGAGCGGTCGCAGCTCCCTGCTCGTCCGCCCCTGCAGATGCCACCAAATGCCACCAAACACACGGGCTTAACGGTGGCACCAAAGGGGTGACGGGCAGAGCGAAGGAGGCCGGGCACCTCCGTGGGATTCGCTGCCCCGTCCCTGCTGTGGGACAGGAACAAACTTGCAAAGAGAAACGTGAGTCAATCGACAGCAAAACCCAACACTCGGCTCCGTTAATGCTTCCCATGCAGTAAGAAAAGGGGCGAGATGCAAATCTGCAAGTCCTGCACGCGGGTCCTGCACGAGCCGCTCACCGCAAGGCGGGCACGGAGCCGGGCGATCCTCAGCCGAGCCGGGCACAAACGCAGCAATGGGAAGAGGATGCAAAGCTGCAAAGCCGCCTTGCAACGCCAGCCAGGCCGGGACGGAGGGCGGGAAGCGATGGGGAGGCAGGTTTTTGGCTTTGGAGTTATTGCAGGCTCCCGGCGCCCCGCTCGTCACCCTGGCACGTCATCTCCGAGGGGCTGGGGCGCGCGCCAGGGACTACACACGGCAGCAACATTTACAACCAATAAATAAAGATGTCAATCGTAAAGATAGGCATATATATATATATGTATATATAAAAAAAAATAGCCTCACTTGTTTTCCACCAGAGGGAAAAAAAAAGAAAAAAAAAAGCACAATAC
>VZSG01000996.1:69071-121593 GCA_013398315.1 Nothoprocta pentlandii
CTGCGCGGGGGATGCTCCGCGCTGGGGGGGTGCAGGGATGGGACCCCCGTGTTGGCCCCCGCTTCCTCGTGGGATCTTGGAAGCGTGCCCCAATTCCAGGCGCTTTGGTCCCCCTGAGCCTCCATGGCGCGGGGGAGACCCGCACGCTCCCCCAAAGGGTTTAACCCGCAGGCTCAATCCTGAGCTGTCCTAACAGCGCCAGGACTCAGCTCCTCTCCAGCCTGTATGGCCCTGGCTGGGTCTTTATGTCCCTGGGGAAGTGCCCCGTGTGCGGGCACGCACCTTCACGCGCCACGGCCTTTGCAGAGGGTAAATGCAGGCTTTGCCTTCCCTTGCTGTGTTGCAATCGCTGGAGCTGCCCGGACTTGCCGGGACGGCTGTGTCAGCAGCCAAGGAGGGGGAAAAACATGGGGCAGGCTACGCCGGGAGCTGCCTGCAAGGCCTAGGGAGCAGGGGGGACAAGGAGCGGTGGTTGGAAATGCGGCCGTGTCCTTCACGGCCACTGCAATGGCTTGGGCAAGCGGCAGTGGCCGAACCGGCG
Source organism: Nothoprocta pentlandii (assembly GCA_013398315.1). Taxonomy (NCBI): domain Eukaryota; kingdom Metazoa; phylum Chordata; class Aves; order Tinamiformes; family Tinamidae; genus Nothoprocta; species Nothoprocta pentlandii. The sequence continues at coordinate 69,613 of VZSG01000996.1, forward strand.
GCTCCTCTGGTGCTATGGCTGCAGTGACGGCACCGTGCGGTTGAAGCGGGGGGTGTGAGGCTGCCGGGGGTCCCGTGAGGCTGCCGGGGGTCCCACGAGGCTGCTGGGGGTCCCGCAGCACCCTGGGCACAGGCAGCACCCGCCGCTGCCCACCTGGAGGGAGGAAGGGCCGCGGTGCCTCGGGCCTCCAGCACACGGAGGCTGAAGCGAGGGAGGCTCAGGGCAGGCCCGGAGCAGCTCCCAGCGCCGGGAGCTCTTCCCGCTCCCCCACCTGGAAAAGGCAGTCGCTTAAAGCAGACGTTCAACATGGAGACAGGCCGGGAAAGGCGCCGTGCTGGGCCAGGCCCCCCCTTTCCCTCCGGAGCTGCCCCGCGGCAGCCTCGGGCAGCGCTGGCTTCTCATTAACCGAGGGCAGCGGCTGCCCTTGCCCACATTGCACCGCGCGGCCGAGGAAAGCCCGGCTCGCTCCCAAAGACATCCCTTCCCGGGGGCGAGCGGGAGCGAATTCCAGCAGCGGGGAAGGCGGGCAGCTCCAAGCGCACGGCGGGGCCGGCAGCAGGAAGGGGGATCCGTGGGGGCTGTTCCCAGGCATCTGCCCTGGTACCAGGCCCTGGGCATCGGGCGCTGCAGCGGCGACTTCCCCGGCCGAGCCGCAGGAAGCGCCACGTGGAGGCGGCCCCGGCCCCGCGTCACCCCATGCTGCCACCTCCCTGCGCCTCCACCTCAGCCCTGCTTTTAATTTCCTTCTTATTTATTTATTTTTTACAGTAGGAGGGGGGAGAAGCCCCACTGCGTTTGGCACCGCTGCCGGGGCAGAGCCCCCAGCCCAAGCAGAACAAGATGCTCCAGCAGCAACAGCCGGTGCCCGGGAGCCAGGCGAGGGCTCCAGCAGCGGCTGCGCGTACACACGGGCGCACTATTAATTATATCAGCTACAAAAATAGCCGCTATTTTAAGATTAATATTTAGCAATCTGATTGAGTCAGGGGAAGGAAAAAAAAAAGCCAAAGAAATCCTTGGCACAGGCAGTGGCTGCTCCGCCAGACAGGCCGGGGCGGCGCTGGCACCGAGAGCAGCGGGGTGGCTCCCGTGGGTCACCAGGCATGGGACCCGCGGCTCTGCATCCCATGGGATGTGCCCGGAGGAGCCTCCAGGCTGCCCTGCCCCTGGAGCTGCAGCCCGACATGCATCTCCTATGGCCACGGGGACAAATGTGCCCTGGGAGAGGCTTGGCAGGAGGCGACGGGCGCCGCGCTTTGCCGTGAGCCACAGAAGCGGCCGCCTTGGCAGGGATTAGGGGGAAAACTCCTGCAAAGAGTCCAAGTACCCGGTGCAATCCACAATGGGGGCTTGGGGGCCAGGACTTGCCCTCCCCTCCCATCACAGCACTCGTATACAACAGGCACGGGTTGGGACGGGGTCTCCATCACACTGAGCTTCGCATCTCACCGGGCTCCTGAGGCTCGGCTGGGTGACACGGAGCTCTCGTCGCTTGGCCCCCACATGTCACCTCATCAAACATCATGGAGAGTCTTGGCAGGCAGGCAGCATCGTGACTGCTCCACCAGCAGTGACAGAGCACTCAGAAACTGAAATTTATAACCCAAAACACAGACTCGAACCGTGGCTGCCCCACTGGCTCTCACCCTTATAAATTAATTGCAGGTAGCACAGCATTTCAGTGCCAACACACAGCATGGCTCCAGAAAAAGCCCACCAGAAACGAGAGGGACCCGTGTGACAAGAGACCAGCACACAGGGTCACCCAGAGCCTGTGGCACAGGCTGCATCCTTCAGGAGGATAGAAAAGGAGAGACTCGTGTAGCAACAAGCAGTAGGTGCCATGTGGGTGCATGTGCACGAGAGGAGATCCCAGCTGCACAGGCAGCTGCAGGTTTTGGGGTAGAGAGGCCCTGACTATCCCCCAGAACAGCTGGGGCTGAAAGGGGGCAGCCCCCGCAGCGCCGCTCAGGGGGTGACAGGCTGCGAGGGGCTACATTGCGGCCACCAGTTCCACAGAGCAGCTTCAGGAGATGCTTCTACTAGAAGGAGAGAAAGAAAAAAGAAAAAAGTCTTCCTTAAGTATCCCTAAAAGGACAAAATGGGGATTTAGCGCTGAGCAATTTTCTTTTTGCTTTAAGATTGCAAATTTTCTTTTTGCTTTAAGATTAAGATTTTGCTTTAAGATTTGCTTAAGATTTTTTTGCTTTAAGGCTGCCAGCTGCCCGCTTTCCTGTCGTGCTCTGCTCCGAAGGGAGCTCAGCGTCCTTGTCCATTAAATCCCTAGTTGGCAGCACTCACCGGGAGCACCGGGGAACAGTTGCAGTGGGTCCCACGCTGTGAAGCAGGCAGGAGTCCTCCTCTTTCACACACTTAGGAGCCACGTCAGAGCAGCAGCCTTCTCGGGCCTGCAGCTCGTGTCCTGCCCGGGTGGCAGCTGAGCTGTGCCCTTCAGCAGCAGGACAGCAGTGAAGCCCCCAAGCAGACATGGTGCATGCAACATACAGCACAGGCAGCAGAACCAACCCCGGGAACACCGAGGCAGACACTCAGCCCAGCTCAGCGCCGCTGCAGGGTTGCTCCCTGCAGTGTATTTAGTGGCCATTTGTCCAGTCGAGTGTTCATTACTTGAAACAATGCAGAGCTGCCTCCATTTCTCCAGGGAGATGCTTTTGCAGCCAAACCGATTGCGCTGGCGGGAGGCTTCTCCTGGTCTCCTCATCTCCAATTGCACTGGCTGAAGGCTTCTCCTGGTTTCCTCATCTCCACGTCTCAGGCCTTCAGCCACACTAGTCAATTCTCCACCCGTTTCCATCGGTTCCTCCCATGCAGACATTTTGCAGAATGCGACATCTTCTTGGCTCTTGTTAGGCATCACTTAGTCAAGCCTATTTCAGGCTTTAATTCCTGCAATCTTCTATCACAACACAACTCTCTCGCCTCAGTCACCATGGCTGCTCTCTGCAGTCCCTCTGATCTGGTTACGGCCTCCCCACATGAGAGATGTGGGTCATGGGCAGCTCCTCTCCCTGAGGACGCTGAAAGTCTCTTGCCCAGCTCAGCAGCCACCCAAGGGGAGCAGGATAAAGGGTTTTAATCCTCCCCTCCATTTTGATGCACCTCTGCTCATGCAGCACCGCTGTGACAGCCCTACTTCACATGCCCATTTATTCTTTTTCCCCCCTGCAATACAAGAGTCAACTCATGCCCCGCATCTCAGCCATTCCCCAGGACAGTAAAGACAAAGCAAGGTCATCCCAAATTACGTTACTGACCACAGCGAAGAGCGGGGAAAGAAACATATGACAAGGATGTGTTACAACCTGAACACGGGAAAGCCTTTGGCTCTCACCCGAAGCCCCTAGCATCAGCTGTGCCTACACAAGCTGCGTTATTACCTTATCTGCACAAAGCAATTTGTTTTTTTATTGACAATTCACTACATAGGGCACTAAAACGGGCTCCTGCTCATTAGAGTTTGTCAGCCAGAAGCTAAAAGAAGGTGCAGGCAAGATGTAAAGAGGGGGCAGGTCTTTAGTCATACAGCCAGCCTTGCTAAAGCAGCAGAGCTGACAGCACAGGCTGGTCTGCACCACAGAGCAGCAAGAGGGCTCCCAAACTCGGACACACAGCGGCAAATCCCCCAAGCAGGTGGGACACCAGGTCCTGTGAACATGAACATGCCTATTTGCATCCAAACAGCACCTCCAAGAACGGTCTGTTGGGGTTCTTGAGAATTTATTTGCCATGTAAGGCTGCTAGATGATCTCTGCTTGCAACGCACGTTGACTCTTCGGATCATCATTGCAGGCTGTTTCCCCATGACCAGACGCTTCTGTTTGGGGGCCCTGGTTTCTCTGCGCACCCTCTCTTCTAAAACTCACCAAGTCTTGGGCTCAAGGGACTCCTTCCACAATCGTCTCCCAACTTTACACACTCCTATTCTAACATTTTGTCTTTCATTAGATTAAGTGATCTCTAACTCTGCTGGGGCTGTGGGTGCTTGCAGCAGGGATGAGCTTGGCTGCCAATCACTTCAGAATGGTTCATTTTTAAAGCAAATTATACAAGATGCACAAAAAAACCCTGCATCAGTGGACATTCAAACTTGGAGAAACAGGATATTCAAGAACTACTTACGTAAAACAGATATAGAAGACCCCAAGGGAATACCAGCCATCATCTTCATCACATAAGACTTATTTTATTCTAAAGCCAAATGTTTAGGTTATTACAAAGTCCAAAAATCATGTACTTTTTTTAGTGTGGCTTCACGGCAAAAACACCACCCACCTAAAGGCTCGAGGCAATGCAGAACTGCCTGCTTGGGTTTCCAGGGTAGAGAAGGCAGCTCATTTTTAGCACTACCACTCTGTGGTAAATTAGGAACTGTAAGTTAAAATGCAAGAAACATTTTAAAGGCCTAGATTTTGTGACAAAGTGTATGCTTCAGGGCAAGGGGCTTCACTAAAATGCTCCAAAATCCTTCAGCTAGGTACTTACAAACACAGCTACAGCCCTGCAGGTCTCGCAGCTGGAAAAAAAAAGGCATCTCAGGGAATTCTCAAGGGGGTCACTGAAAGGCAGCTCTTTTGCAAGTGATAGGTACATTGAATTTTCATGATTTGGCCCTTGGGTTCAGGATACCAGCGTGAGACCACAGGGCAACTTGGTCACTAGCAGTTCAGAAGCAGAAAACAACAAGATGCATGAAGTTCTTTCTAGTCAATCTTTATTTTACACGTTTGCATCACAGCAAGGAAACCAAGCCACACAGAGCATCCTGATTTACATCTGCCTTGCTTCTCTCGAAATACTGCTTGCTGTTCATTTAATAAAGTTAAAAAAAATACTGAAAAAAATCCTTTTTTTTTTTTTTTTTTTGCGTTTCAACATAAACTAAAGGATATTTACAGGCCACCCAAAACCTTAGAAGATAACTAGACTGTACAGAAAAGTCTGGAGTTCTTTTGGAGGTCGTTTACTGAATGATTCCAGAGCTACATTGCCCAAGGTGCCCTAAAGCTGCTTAATGCCACAAAAGGATCTAGAATTAATTATTAATAGGTACTGAGGGGAAAGGGAAGCCATTCAAACCCATCCTCTGCTTTAACAGAACAGGTACCTCCGACTGCTCCAGGATCCTAGCTACCAGAGCAAGTGCCTCTGCTAATGTGGAGGCCAGGCTCGACTTCATTATATAGAGAGCAGAACACCAAGTGAAATCCCACAGGGAAATATTTATTAAGAATTGTCTTCTCTACAGGATTGCTGCAAAACATAAACGGGTTCCTGAGCTAGTCAACATATAAAGACTGTCTCTTTTCTCAGCTACTTTCTTTTCTGGTACCTCCAACTTACAGGCAAAGTGAGTCTCTTAACAGGGTGTTTTTCTCAAGTCCTTCCTTTCAGCCACCTTAAGTACATATTGTGTGGAGTTCCTAAAAGGCCATTGCTATATCCAGGCAACTACAAGGGAGAAAATGCACAGCTTTCAATATTGATGGGTAAAAAGTGATAAGCAAGTCAAACATCATACCCAGGGGCTACAAGAAAAGTCCATTTTAGAACAATATTTTCTAGCAATCTGCCCCAGGGAACACAATGAAACAGTGGTCAGGCACCTCTGGGGAGCACCTCAGTTTTCTTGAAACATTCAGGCTACTGAAGCTACACATGAGGTGACTGATTCTTTAAAGAGGCTGAGTAAAGTCTCAAAAGCCCCTGTATTTTCCAGCTCCTGTAGATCACATCATCCTGCTCTGCTGTAAAAGTGAAAAATGGGGAAACATTTTACGACTGAGATGGAGCTCACGATGCAAAAACCAGTAAAACACATTTGCTTTAGCTGCAGTCTGTTGGCTACTGTTACAGGTCGAGTTGAAGGAGACAAACTATAAAGGCTGAAGGAGGGAGGATTTCCTTCCTTCAAAACCCACACAAAGAGACATGCAACTTCAGCTCCCGTTAAGCTTAAGAGACCCTACAAATACCCAATATTTGCTTCAAAGGCAGCCAATCAAGTCACAAATGGGCAACAAAAGACTCCTCCACCTTGAAGTCCCTGGCCACACCGCATTCCTCTTCCCTATGAGGTGCATAAGAGGAAAGAAAAGAGTTAATATGTTCAAGATCAAGCTTAATATGTTCAAGATTCGTGGGCCTTTAAGTCAAGACATGCCTTTCCATGGTCAGGAGTGTTATAGTGCTTAAGGACACTTGGTAGGTGCACACTCACCTTACAGAGTCCATCTAGCTTAGAAAGAACACGTCTTCCATGCTCCTAGCTCCAAGACAAAATACTGCAATGCAGCAAATTTTTACAACATGCTCCCAGGCTGTGCCAGCATGGAAATCCAGGAACAGGGCACTCAGCTGGAGAGAAGCACTGAACAATGCACTGCACAGCTCATGACACGCTGCGCGAGACGGCAACATGAAAGAGGATCTTAATAGGACAGCATGTGTCTTCTTCAGCTAGAACTGCTGCATTCGGAGGAAGCAGCAGCAATGTTCTGTTCTGACCCCATTATGTCTTGTTTTCTTTTAATACACCTCTTGATAAACCATCACGGAAAACGCTTTCAAACCTGACGAATGCAAGAACCTGGCGTTTGCATTGCAAGGAGGTTGCCTGCGGAAGACAGCTTGAGGAACAGATACAGCGGGAGGAGTGGATCAGTGGCATTTGTATGTCATCAATGAGGATTTATTGGGGCATAAACTGCATTGCAACCCAAGAGTGAGCTGGTGTCCTTTTAGTCTGCAGAGGGTGCCGAACACTCCTCAGCAGCAACACGTGTAACTGCATTCACAGCCATTTATTCTGAACTGCACCAAACCCGCCTTTCCGGGACTGCTGTTGGTTACACTGCTGCACACTCGGGCTGACTGCTTTGGTCGCTCAGCTCAGTGAAATGCAGAGAGAGGAAAGCCTGACAGCCCCTATGGCAGGGAGCTGTCCAGCCCTAAGCAACAATTCCACCTTCCCTCCCCTCGAAAGGCAAAGCTTCCTCTGAGATGCACAGCAGTCAGCACTTGCAAGGCAAGTGCTGCGATTATCCTGCCTGGTGAGCCCTTAAGCTGCTGCTGCTCCCTAGCAATGAGTTTGCTAGTCCTGAGGATGCGGGACTGCACCCAGAGGGACATGGAGGGAGCAGCCTTCCTTTTGGTGCTTCTGCTGCAGCACCCATTGGTTGCAAGGAGAGCATCTGCAGCCCTCCCCTCCACCCCAGTGATGAAGAACCCTTCTCTAATCTGCACCCAAGACTACTGTACAGCAAGGAAAAAGGGGAATTTCTTCAGAAATGGCTGCAGTAAGAACCTTCTATCACTTTCTTTCACCCACTACCCATATCTTTTCCCCCCTTACTAATCCTTAGGCCCAACTAGTTAACTGTCATGCTGCTGGTTAGCACCCAGCACCAAGTGCCAGCTGAAGCTGATTGTACGTTTGACTGTTTAACCCCAGGTCTGAACATAGAAACGTCTCTTCTAAAAACACTTTTGAAGTCCTACCATGGCTTTTCATGACAAGATAACAAAAAACACTCACTTTTTGGCCTTTGACTCAGGGAGCTGGGGATTCGATAGGTAAACCTACACTGTACACAACTTTAGCAAAAAAATCGTGTATAAAAAAGAAACCTGAGACTAAGGTACAAAGCACTGGCCGCCTCAGCAGCTTCACTGATGCTGAGGTGTGGAATAGCCAGCTATTTGGAACCAGCTCGTGGCACACACCGGGATCCCAGCAGAGCCACTGATGTTCGGGGTCAAGAGCTGCACCCATTAGAGTTCCACACCTCATTCCTAAAATGGATTAACAGTTTCTATGACAGCATCTCGTCTAGATTAAGGATGTGTTATTGCACTTCTGTTCCTGACAGAAAATCCTTGCCTTGCCTACTTGACTATTAACAGATTTCAAGTCTCTCATGGACTGCTCTGAACAGAGTTTAGAGCCCATACGAGAAGCCCTTTTGGTGGAGGTAATGACATTTTCTATGAGACAGAGTAACTGCATAAGGATCAGTAAGGATCAGCTTTTCAGGTCTTATATTGAAGTGAGGTCTTATATGATGAGCTGGGACTGCCTACATGTTTATACTCTAGTTTCCCACATCTCAACTATTTAATATGCGGAAGAATCCTTCATAGAGAAGGTCTAAAAGCCTCATAAATCACCCAACAGCCTTTCTAGTAGCATAGGCACTCTATTTCCACTAAAGCTGCGTCTTTGCAAGACACGGACACCAAAGTCAAACCAGCCCTGCTCTGATTGTTATGCCATTGCAGCTGAAAAGGAAAATACAGAAGAGGATTTTGTATTGAGAGGACTGTTCTCATGCGATTTTGTTTTGTTTTTCCCCCCTCTCCTGAACAGGGACCAATTTCACATACCTAAGCAAGTAGTTTCACTTCTACCACTTCCACGATCAGGGGAATCGGGGAAGAGAAGTGGCAATGGGAAGCAGCAAAGAGCAGGTCTTGAACAAGTAGAGACCGCTCACTTTAGAGCTTTACAATCCCTGCTCAAGACCAAGAAGTGGTTCAGCCTTCCAAAGAGAGAAACCTTCTTATAAACTTATCAAACAACATGAAATCCTCTAATGAGTTACTCAGATCTAGTCCCTTCAGACAAAAAGGGAGCAAAAACTAACCAGTTAGTAAGAGATGATGGCACAGCTGGGAGCTATCTGATGCTGTCTAATCCTGTCACCCTGACAGAAGCACTTTGCTTGACAGCACCATCTACGTCTAATGTTTCCACATGAAGATTAAGGCTTCAGAGGGTCAGAGTCAGACTTGATTTTTCTTTTTCCTTAAAGCTTATCCCTTGTTACATCAGGGAACAACTCCAGGCCTGTTCCTCCCCAAATTAATCACTTGCTATGCCTAACTGCTATAGCTAGAGGCACCAGTTTGCCTTAGTAGCAAAACCAGAGCACTAGAAGTAAAATGCACATGGCATTTGCAATACATCTCAAGACTCCACTACAAATTTGCACGTAATCATGAAGACTCTCATATTACTGGATATTGACAGCACTCCAGTCATAACCCTCTTTTTCCCTCCGACAGAACCATTTACGACTGGGACTTGCAGTCTCATGGTTTTGACAGCAATTCCTTTTTGACCAATTGAGCTCATCTCAGACAGCAATATCACTAATCTTATACAGCCAGAAAGGTACAAGTGACCATTCAGAGAGGCAGAGATGAAGGTGAACCAAGATTTATGCTGCAGGAGGTTTGCAAGACAGAATTTTCCTGTGAAGATTCTGGCACTGCTAACACAGTGCCAGAAAGGAGTGTGCTTTCTGAAATACCTTGAAAATATTTCATAATGCAGATCAAAGTGCTGAGTCACAGTTTGAATTTCAGTGTCTAAGATAGCAAGGCAGGCCCCTAAAAAGCAAGCATCGATCTTACACCCCCTTGTGTGCTTCTTGTCAGGTGGGTGTGAATCAACCACATTGAGCAACTCCATTAGTGGAGAATTTACACTAATATTTATTGCACTACAGGCTAGTACTTTTAAGGGAGAACAGCTGCTTGCTTCCTGTATAGCAACCCAGTTGAAAACCTGGCACGTTCAGGTGGATATCTGCACAGGTTAGACAAGACCCTCCTAACTTCCCCGCTCATCACACAAGTGGCAAGAGTCCTCTGATCCAAAGCCCCATTTAGTCTCTCTGCAGTTATTTCTATTAATTTGTCTTTTTCAATGTTTTGTCCAAGTCGAAAGGAAAGTTCATAAAAAAGAAATACTTACATCTCGTTTTCCTATCTTCTGTGACACTTTGTAATTCCCAGCATATATGTTACATAGCATGTGTGTATATATATGCATTATATAAAATATATACTTTACTTACACACTAAAGGTCTCTCTTCACATTAGTATAATACATTCTGAAGAATGCAATTGCAAACAATTTAGAATAACTGATCCAGAAAGGGTGGGGAGAAATAAAGAATAACCTACCCAAAATCCCTAGGAAAGCTTCACACTCCTGCGGGTCCCAAGATATCCCATTTTCTTATGATCAGAGGAATAGTTAGATTTTTGCACTGCTTTGCTCCCCACTAGACATACCCCAGTCTGCAGTTTCAGTGTTGGGAAGTGCTAGTTGCTCCCCTTCCACTGCGAGTAATATTAATAAATTAAAAAAAGTTTCTCCAAAAGTGCTGCCTTAGTCCAGTTCATCATGCTGTGCTCTCCCACTCGCCCCGGAGCTCTGCTGAACCATTCACCACTTTCTTGACCTTCTTCATGCCCTCCATTACGCCAGAAGTCGTCACCCTAGACGAAAAAAAAGAGAAAACAAATTCAACTATGACATCCATTTCTCCATCCCCATTTTCAGACTTGTGTTCCTGCACAAATCCCTAACAAAGCCTTCAAGGGTCTCTTTACCCAGACCTAGCAGTTTCCAACATGCTTCAGCTTCCTTCTCTAAAGCTGGGGCTAACATCAGCAGCACAGCACTAGAAAGTCCACAACAGAATAAGCATTAATATTACCCATACTTGAGGAGAAAAGAGCAGGCAGGGGTGGCTAAACTGACACCATCTGCCTTTTACAAAGTCTGGACACTTTCTGTACAACTAAATGCCCTTAGTTCTATGCATTAAACATTTTCTTCCACATTTCCTATGCTTTTAATAGGTCCAACTCACCACACAAAAACCCATACGATGGACACCATTGATGGATATCCATTGATGGATAAATCAACTTTATCACCTTAATGCACGCTGAATCCTGTTAGCAGCAACACTACTCAGTGTGCAGCAAGATAACAGAATAGAGAGGTCATCCCTTTTATACTAATCCAAGCCTGGATTTGTCATGACAATCTGACCATTGAGCTCTAAAGCTTCATGATACTGTTCAAACATTAGGCAAACTGAGCTCTTTATCCAGCCCAAACACTATCACTATTCTCAGAACTACCCTGGCTACCCAAAAAGCATTTCAGCCCAGTATCCTTCTACTCTTCTATATCTGTATCTTCTGTATCTGTAGCTATAAAAAACAGACTGTTATAATGTTGAAGGAAAGAAAGAAAGCAGTAGAGAAGTACCGATCAAGTACTAACTTTACTCTCTATCCAAATTAAAAAAGAGGAAAAAATAAGGAAGCAGGTCGCTCAAAGGAGAAAGAACGAAGTAGTAAACAGTAAGTAGAATTGCCAGAAAGAAAACATGTCAAGCTTTCTAAATGAGAAAACATGTAGTAGACCTTCCAACTTCTCCCCGTTCACAGAGGTATTTCCCTCTGTTACAGGTGACATTTTCAGAAGTAATCTAGGGAAACATGGACTTGATGGAAGTGTCAGATGTGACTGCATAACTAATTGGAAAGGCGTACATTGAGATGTGCTTAATGCTTCACTGTCAAAACAAAGGAACATTAAGCACTGTTCCGGAGAGGCCTGTCCTGGGTTCATTTCTGCTCAGTATTTTCAGTAATTGCCTGGGTAATGGAATAGAGAACCTGCTTATTAAATCTGTACAAGATACCATGAGCTACATATTTGAAAACAGGACTCAAATTCTGAAGGATCCTGGAAAATTGGAGTAGGGGTCTGAAAAAATAAGGGACAAGGCGGAAAGACAACTACAAAGTTTATTTTTCAGAAATAATTAGCTCCATAATTACAGAATAAAGGGCTAAGTATCAATTCTTCAGAGAAGATCTGAAGATTACAATGGATCATAGTGCAAGAGTGAGCCACTACCATGGCAGTGAAGTAGCAGACATACTGGGATTCACTAATAGGCGTTTTACACGACATGACAGTAGTCCCAACACTTGACTCAAAGCTAGTAAGAGCTCTCCTGGTACATGGTATAGATTTTAGCATTGTACATCAGGACAGCTACAAATCTACTCCATATCCAGAACAGAAGGGAAAAACAAGATGGTCTGATATTATGGTAGTAAAAAGAATAATCTACCTATAGCAGGATAGGATGAATGGCCACATATTGAAAATCGCAGCCAAATAAAGTTGGATCATTTGTTACCAGAGAGTTTGTGTTGACAGAAAAGTGCTGGAAAAGTCCTCATGGAGCAGGTGGATTCCTCAGCAGTGAAAGCTGAAGAACATCCATCTTATGAGCACTGATCTTGTCTCATGACAAGCAAACAGTGGCAGCTCTTGAGATCCTGTTTCCTAAGACTGTTCACATGCAATGGGCAATTCCTCTCCTTCCCAAAAGCAGTTCAGACAACGTTAGTGCCCACTACTGTAAGGAGGACAGCACTGCAAAGCACTCTGTATTCTCACTCCAGTCCTCTAAACAGTTTCACAACTTCTGTTCTGACCTGCAACACTACAAGTAAATATCCCTCAAATGCAGTTCATTGACCTGCATTTCTAGCCCATAAATTGATAGCTAAAATACAACAAGTCTTCTCACTAATTGTCTCTCTAGAGAGAATTCTTGTGAATGTCAGAGGTAGCAAACCTAGGCAGAAAAGCAGTTCCCTGAACACTCCATTGTACAGTTGCACATGCTATGGAAATTCAGGTTTTGACTGTTTTGCATTATGTACAAGGTAGCAAGGGATTGCTAAATATCCACAAACATTTGCAGCCTCCCACTGCAGTGCCTCTCTCTCCTCTCCTATTTTATAATCCTACAGGGAGCACTGGAAGGCACAGAGCACATTTTAAGTCTCTGATACTGCAAACTGGAGGGAAAACTGATCTGCTATTGAACAAAGCAGCTGATCTCAGCATGGGAAAGATGCGTTAGGTGAAGAAAAATCACTTCCAACGGAGAACATCATGAATCAATCTGCCGTGAAGCACAACCTAGAGCAAGTACAGAAATGCAAGCAACCAGGACTCCAGTCTCAGCACCAAATAGGCTGCCTCATCATGCAAAGAGAAACTCCAGATCCCAGCACATAAAGCAAACATAGGTCAGTGCCACCACATCAGTAACTATGTTGGAGCTGTTTTGAGTGTTAAGAAAAACAAAATAATTACAGTCTCCATGCACTCAGTAAGATTTACTGAATCCAACACATAACCATTAATGGCTTTTCCTGTAGTTCTCCCTCCAGTGAGGATATCCTCACCCTGCACGTGTTTCTGAACATCTCAACCCGGACCTGAAGCAGACTACTTTGGTACCTGACACTGAAAGTAGCACTTAATGAGCTAATGCAATAATTACTGCAGGAGCAGGAAACCAAAATGCTTCCTTTTCCCTTTCTTTACCCCCTCATACACATACAGACACACACACACACACACACACACACACATATATATATTGTACTGTTTAGATTTTAGTGTTCATGTCTCAAAAGCAACATTAGGGTTGGAAGCCTGGCAACCATTTCTGCCAAGTGTGGCTGCACCTTTTCAACAAGAGCACTTTAATCTAACAAAGTGTCAGCCCTGTGCCCACAGACTGGCAGAACAAGCTCCAAAGGCTGCCCAGCAGAGAGTACACAGAAAGCCACTTGCTTGATGATGAACAGCTCTTGACCCTACTTGAAAAAGAACAGACTGGTCCTTAGTTCAAGTTTAGTCATACCCACCACCAATTCCTATAGCCTGGTATAAAGGGGAAGAGAGACCTATAACAGCTATAACTTCCATGTAAGACAGAGGCTTCTTATCTTAAAACAAGCAAGAGAAACTTTGCAAACTTGCCATGAGGCACTTCCACTGATTCTAATTTATATTTTTTCAGTTACATGAGTTGACAGAGGGAAGATCTGTATCTCACATTGCCTCTATCACAGACAGGCAAGTTTTTCGATTTTTCATGAAACACTACAGATTTCCACATTGTCCTTACCAATATTTACATTCACTGCCCGAGAATTGTACAGTTTGTTCTCTGAAAACAGGCACAAAACAGAAAGCTGCACTTAAAATATCCTTTCTTTTGCTAGGAAATTTAAGCAAGCCTGAACAACAGGCTTGATGACCTCAGCTCTCCCTACTGTTGGCTCATAGAAGTGTTGAGTCTAAAGAAAATGAATGCTTCTGCAGCAAGTGTTTTAAAACCCTGATTTTAACAAAAAACCTCTGGGAGAGAAAAATAACCATAAAGCAAACAGTTTTACTTTTCACCTGGAAATCAGACACGGCAGAATACCATGAAGTTTGAAATTTGCAGGCTTTTACTTTCTGCCATAGCTTCTGAAAACAAGTGGGTATTTTATAACATGGAAAACAAAACATACACTCAAACAATTGTTAGTCAGGATGCCGTCAAGCACTTAGTCACTTGCTCGAATAAGCCTTGATATTTCTTCCCCACAAAAACAACATTTAATATTTATAAAAGTAAAAACAGGACCAGCAAGACCAAGACAACAAGAAATTTAAAACATTAACTGCAGTGCTTCACCTACTGCAGAACGTGTATACATCAAGCTTTGCAAATATGTGCAAAATCAACATCCTTGATGCAGCTGGAGAAGGGAAAACAGGACTTTTCCACAGATTATCCCCTGTCAAGTGTCCAAAAGGAGGGAAACTGACAATGAATGGGACAAGAATCCCAACAAGGCTATTGGGAACAACCCACCAGGCACCACAATGGAAACTCCCAAGGCATAGAGCAAAATGCTTTGCTAGGAGAAAAGCTCACAAGGAATTCTGACCCTTAGGTGGAGCAAGGTCTCTTTTGCTACGCAGAATGTAAATCGCTTAGTTTGTTACACTTTCTTGTTGTTCCTGGCAGATTATCTTAAATTTAGCAACTTTGTCAGTTTAGTGACTTCACCACATCATCTGAAAGTTGCCAGGTTAATAGCCATGAAAAACTATGTAAAATGCTTAGTTGAAATGCACTCTACTAGGTGATCTCCTAAGAAAAAAAAAATGTCACTTTTGTGCAATTACAAATCGTGCTACATCTTCTAGTTCAGAGAGCACTTTCCTAATGGGGATGTCTGTTTACCAGCACCCAAATTGAAACCAACTTCCTACTTAAACCACCTAAACACCCTTAAGTGATAGTGATTTTAAAGTCATTGCCTACTAGTTGAAATCCACTTTTTAAAAAATAAGAAAAGATCATGCACTTTGCAAGATGATCTTTGTTTCTAAAGACAATCGAGAATCCCAAAAAGCTCCTACCACTGATCATACAGAAAGCAAGAGTAAAGTGCAGCAAACCAAGCCAACACATCTTGGTCTTCTTGCTGGAGATTAAGTCATCTACATCCACTGCAATTATGGATCTCCCAGGAACAGTCTGAAGTTACTCCTCATTTTGGGTGACAGCTGGGTGCAGTGGGTTAGTTTTTCAGCCAGTCTCAAAGCCCTTCTCTACACAAGCATCAAGAACCAACCAGATAAAGAAAGAAGCAGAGGGACACGTCTTGCCCCATGAAATGCTTTATCAGCTTAATCCCCACTGCTGCAATACCCAGCTCGGGTTTTCCTATATATCACAAGCTTCTGGTTGTTTAACAGACACCTCTATTTTTAAACATGATAGCAGTCTTTTTTTTTTTTTTTTTGAAGAAGGACTTCTTACAGATATGGAATAAGCTGTTTTTAAGCATTGCTTTTCTGAAAGCAAGTAAACTGGTTAAAAATAAAGTATATGTGGTGGGGTGCTCTTACACAGCTTCCATATCCAGATCATCCTCGTCATCCTGAGAGAGCTGTAGATAAGGGTTGTCTGATGCTGGACGAAATTTGTACCCGGTGAGGACAAAGAAGACAAGAGTGGCCATTTCATCTAGCAACTGCAAGTAAAAACACAAAATTGAAGTTTATTCTTGTAATCCTTCACTGTCATAAAGCATTTCTCCTCATTCATAAGCTTGAAGATTTAATGGCCAAGAAGTCTGTACAATGAACATGGCAATTCCCATCTTGTTATCATTAATCTCAGGCTGAAAGCTGTCAAAGCTCTTTGTTCTTTCAGCTTTCCTTGTCACTTTAAATATAGTTACAATTCTAGCCATCATTCCAGTGCTTTTAAGTAACCAAGGCAAGGCTTGGCTTTTAAATGAGGAAAAAAAAATATATACATCCCGAAGTTTTTTTTTGGTACTTCCAACAGTTAACGTATTCCAAAGACTCCCTGCACAGTTACTTAGATTATACGTTAAGAAACCAAGTATTTAAAAGTCACTAGGCAAATAAAGCCTGTAAATGGAAAAGCAAAAACCTATTTCACTGGCTCCCTGGGGCCTCAATTACACAGGGCAAACCTGACTATTTTTTTCTCCTTTGTATGTTCTCGATTAATTTCCTTCAGACATTTTTAAACTGAAAGACTAAAATCAATAATGCAATTACTTTCAGACATCTCATGTATAAACCGGCAGTCTTGCTGGACAAACACAAAACTAAAAATATATTCCTAACATCCCGTGTGCATTAGTGCTAAAGATGAGGAGATGGAGCACAGCACTATGTTGAGAAGTTCTATTACAACATGGAGAATAAATTATGGATTTCTTTGGGGGGTGCAGTTATATTTAAAGATTAAAGAGTAATTAAAGTTCAAGGGATGGATGTATTTTTCTTTACTGACAAATACCTGGTACAGCCATTTCCACTGGAATGGAACAGCAATCTTTATGAGAATTGCAATGATCCGTGTGAAGTAAATGTAACACACAATCTGTGGGAGGGAAAGGGACAAAGTCTGAGCAAGATCAATAGCATCATCATCCTTGCAGAGCCTCTCTTCCAGGGGAATAGCTCAAACAATTCCCAGACAACTCATTATGTCAGATTAGCCTTATTACACTTCTTGATAAACATAGAAGATATAGACTGAGGGCTCTGCTGCTTGTTGAGCATCCAAATGACTCAAGCTATTACTAATATTTAAAGTGCTTTCCCACTCTAAATTAGGAATTAGGATTTTATGAAACTTGAGAATCAGAATTGTAATTTATTTCCCTTATGGTGGTAAGAGGGAATCTAAAATGAGGCTGCTGGAAACCATTAAGGCAGCTACAGTCTCTTGGGAAGTATGCTCACAGCTCCCACTGACTTAATCAAAAACGGCATCTCAAGGCACCATTTGATCCCACGTTTAATTTTTAGAGAACTTATAATATGTTATTCAAGCCCATCAGTTTAGGTGGCAGCTCAAGCTGTTTCCAGAGGAAATTAGTAAGCATTACAAATAACTGGAAACAAGGACAACCAGAAGGATGCAACCATTAGGTACAGAGGGAAAGTTAGTTGAGAACTGTAAGGCAGTTGATCAAGATATCAAAGCACAGAACTTTCACTGAACTAAGAACATCTCCACCCCATCCACCACTTACAACAGCTTCCAACAACTAATCCACCAAAATGCCTGGAAGGCTTTTAAATGATCTGTGTACGCATTTACAAATTTCATACTTACCATAACATAGTAATGCCTGAAAAGCTTCAGCTTTGCGAGATTAATGGCAGCTGCTAAGAGAACACAAAAATTGATTAGGAGATTTGTTAAAATGAGGCAGTTTATTTTGATGTTTGTCTACAACGTAGATTGATGGACAGGACTAGAACTCAAGTCATCCCAAGTTGGAAGCTTTGTCCCACAAGCTGCTGCTGGGTACCCTGTGAAACAATAGCCAGGTTTATTTTCATAGTGGACAATGCTTAGACTGCACAAATCCCCTCCTAAAAGCCAACTGAATGAGATCACCTTTATGCCTAGTTTTGTACACACACACCTTGCAAGAAAACTTCATCTAATGCTTATCTTGACTATGCATACAGTCAACCACACGCTGTTTGCTCACTCTTGCCACAAGTACTGGCCTTTTGCTTTATCTCGGGGCCATTCAGAGCACAGGGCAGCTCAGGATGTTCTCAGAAAACAGCAATTTCCTAGAAGTTAATCAGGGTTCGGAACTACTGCACCTCATCGAACAGCAGCAGAAGTATTTTAACACCTAAGCGGTGTCCTCCATCCTCACGCCTCAGTCATAGTTCACAGGTGAAATGGGGAGCATGCTAAACAGTTCTTATGGCAAACCTATGCATTTGAGTCAAACCATGTAAGCGAAGGCTCCAGGCTAACCTGCACTTATTGGGCAGATTGCAGCAGCTCTTGAGGAACACAGCATATACTGATGGGAATGAGCAGAGGTCAACACCACATGGAAGAGCTGTCAGCTCTGGTTTGGGAGTCAGGCATTACAGACATGGACCCCTGGTGCTCTTGTGACAACTAGAGATGCAAAGAGTCCAAGATATCTTGACAGCATAGAGAGAGGCAATAAATTTGGAGGTCGTGAACACAAGCTGTCAGTCAGACAACGCTGGCACATCATTACTGGTGTTCCCTTCAAACCTGCCTTATGTGTTAAGTGTTTATCATGTGTAGAAGTGCAACACATTGTGCTCAACTTCACCTGTACTCCCTCAAACTGCCAACTACAAAAAGCAGATTTGTAAAAGGCTCTGTGTATTTTCACGTATAATCTTCCAGGCTTCCAATAGTGGGAAAAGAGCATTATGCACCAGGATGAGGAGGGCTAACAGCTTCATGTGCTGTAAAAAGACCATGGAAATTTTTCGTATGAAAAGGCAACATCAAATGCACTACTCACAGAGAAGCTGTACTAGAGATTTCACTCCATAAGTTAAAGCAAATAGAGACAATGTTATTATAAACCTGCTTTCTAATGATCTGCTATCTAATGATCAAGAGATTGACTTCTCCAAACTTAGAACAGGTCTCATAGACCACAGCAATGGACACCATGAAACAGATATAAACCCTCCCTCCACTGGACACAACAATAGCACCTGACTAACCTAAGACATAGATAACTGACAGATAGACAGATGTAAAGTAGTTGAGTGGTTTTGACAATATGTCATTGCAAGATTGGGTTGCATTTTTGAAAGGATACCACCTTTTGGACTGCCCTATTAAACACTAAAAACACAGAAACAGCATCTCCTGTGCAGTTCTGGAGTCCTGAAAACACTGTCCAAGCTCCAGTCTTGCATTTGGGAAGCAGGAGCAGCCAAGTTCAAAGAGCTCCTACCTGGGCTACAGATGCCGAGACCCATAAGAACAATAATCTAACCAAATCCTTAGTACTTAAGCCAGCTCTAAGACATTAGTTTAGCTCCTACTTCCTCATTTCTCCCCTCCCTGAAGCTACTTTCTCGTATTTAAATAGCAGAAACGTGGAGATTTTCAAGGGTCTGACTTTCTGCCAGGCAACTGAATGTTGAAAATTTCTCATAATACAGCTGGAGAAAGACTAAAGCATGCAAATATGCAAGACAAATTAATTAGCTCTTGAAGTAAAAAAGCAATGTTGTTTTAAAGAGCAACTACACGCAGTGTTATCACAAAGAGCCTGTGATTTACCACGCACAGAATTGTACATAGAAGGATCTATTTTAAACTCAATGCATTCGTGTTCTGAAGGATCACCACCAACCAGTGCAATAACAGGCCAGGATTCCCTGGAATTCCTGAGGATTCCCAGGCTTTGCAGTGGAAGAAGCACCAACACAACAGCAATGTTTCAGACTGCCAGCCCACCAAGTGCTTTATAGGCAGCAACTAAGTGACATGGGGAGTCACTTCTTTCTGATTCATGCAGAGCATGGGAGGAAGGGACAGTGGAGCCAAAGATGGGGCTGCCAACTGCAGTGCCACCATGTCACCCCTCAGCTGACGCAACACAGCTCTGCAGTCTCACCTACTCATCAGTATAATCAATACAGAAGAGTCACAGGTGGGCAAAACTACATCTACCCGTCTCAAATGGTTAAACTGGAGGAGGAATAGGCTAAGGGTAAGAAAAGGGACAAAAAGACCAAGTAGGAAAACTGGAAAGCCACTTCCAGTCGCTGGCTTACTTGGTTACATCAAGTGGGTGCCCTTCTGTAGGGGACAACCGCATCCATGCTACTATATGTCTATGAAATGTGTTTCTCTAAACACCTCAAAGGTACAGCACACAGTTCTGGAGTCTAAAATCATCACTACTTGATATTAGCAGCTTGTGCCCGGCCATTTTACTGCCTGAATGCGCCCCAAGCAGTAACAGGTGACTCCTGCCATGCTGGACTTCAACATTTCGTTTCACCTGGCCTGGCAGTTCAGTTCTGGCAAGAGGAGAGGCTGGGCCAGGAGCTGTCACTTACCACCTGAATCACTTGCAGGCTCAATTTGTAAGGCTGTGATAACACAGCACGTAGCAGAGGCTGGGTAAATGTTATGCACATGATAACCTTTCTTCAAAGAACCAGTACTGAAGTGTAGGATAGAAAGAAGAGCAGAGACTCTCTACCAGAAGTTTCACAAACAAATGCTTACTTGGGCTCCACTTTTCACAGGGTAATTAAAAAGAAAAAAAGCCATCTTCTGAGGAAGGTTTGATTCCTTGTTTGCAATCATATTTATACCTTGTTTCTCTCCATTGCCATCTCTATCACCATTTACTTAAACAGGCTGCACTTGCACAGCCCGACCTGCATTAACCAGAACATGGCAGGCCACAAGGTTTGCAAGGGAGACTCTCTTCCAGATTGCCAACTAGGTCGATTCAAAATGCTGAGACAGCTTAGAGGACGGGTAGAGAGGTCAGATCATCAACTGCACCCCTGCCCACCAGCAGACAATAGTTTTTGGATGGATATATCTGACTGTTTCACAATACGTATGTACTAACAATAAGAGGACTGCAGCTAAGGGCACAGGGAGATCAAACCCAGACAAAGCAGTTTCTAAGGACAAGCCTTAATACATCCGGAGTGAACACCCTGAAATGCCAGTAAATATTCCTGTGGTGCTTGCTCTACTGTATTTGAGATGCAAATCTTGTCATTACCAAACAATAAATTAAAGTTTTCAAAAAGCCCTTGAAGCATGAAGACATACATAGATTTAGACCACAAGGGATAGCTACAAGAGCAGCCCCACAAAAATATGAGCTATAATCTCTAGAGCACTCCTCCTAAAAGCATTCCTGTGCCATAAATAAGAAGTCAAGCCAACAGATGCAGTAACTCTCTGTGCAAGTAAGATCTCACACCTCCTCATGTGCAAGAGGATGGCAGACTGGTTAACCCTGAATTTCCTGAAACACATTAGCCAGTTCGCTCAGAAGCTCCTCGTCCTCTTTGTCAAAAAAAGCTCTTTAGTGCAGGATTATCAATAGCAGAGCTGCTATGTCCACTCTGTAGCTATCTGGGATACTACTGGATGTTATTTGATGCTCCTGGAACCTGACATGCCTCCTTATTTCTCAGCGTGCATCTTCCCAGTGCAATCTACTGAGGTCTAGACACTTAAATCACTAAGCTTGACATGAAGATTTGAGATGTTCAGGTACTGCCTGGGGCACTTTTAGCCCTGTACTACTTCCTCCTCCTCCTCCCTGGAGCTGCAGAGCTGTTTTAGAACCAGCCTGCACGGAGCCATCACCTGCAGCCTCTGCTGAGCTTGGGGGCTGTCTCTGCACCACACAGGACTGGGCTCTGCTCAGCGCTTTCCTGGTACGGAAGCGGGAAGACGCTGAGCACAGGGAATGATTTTTCCTGACAAGGGGGCAAAGGTGGAAACGTGAATCGTCTGCCCGGTGTACGGAGGACGCTGCCCGGGAGCTACGCGCTGCAGTTCTTTCCTCCGGTCCTGCTGCCAGCCTCGACACGCTGCAGTGCTTCAGGAGAGGCGCTAACGGGCCGTGACCAGGAGGCACCAACCTCCACATCCTTCCTCACGCCCAGAGCTACGGGCGGAACGAAAACTGCAGTGGCACCTCCAGCTTTCAAGCAACAGAAGACATAATATGTAAGAGGAGCCTTTGCTCAAGAGGTACGGGGATCAGGGACCCAAGGCTCAAGTAAAAATTAGTTTACTCAAATCTTCTCTACCTTTTCTTATGACACCTTTAGACCAGATTTATGTGTTCCAGCCACACACGTCCATCTCCGTTTGCAAGGCCAATATTCTTCAATCTGCAAGCAAGACATTTGCACTGCAGATCTAGAAACAGGCACGTTCTTATCTGGAAGGACACAGCAACAAGCCAGGAGAGGTGCAGCTAGGCACTCGCTGCAGTCAGAAGGCAGAACATTTAAAATAATTTAAGTGGGATATTCAGACCCATCACTGTGCAGGACAAGAAGCCTATTTAGGTCAGACATTTTTCGTGCTAAACATCATCTTCAAAGAAAAAAGCGAACAAGCAGATCAAACACATGCCTACTCTTCACTAGCAATCCATAATACCTTTGCATATAAGGTTTGCTTGGATAAGTTACAGCTTTAGGTCCATTCCTTTAGAAAAATCATCTAAAATAAACTTTAAGTGACCATTAGGTAGTGATTCCCAGTCACTACTATCATTTATAAGCCTCTTAAATAACTGTACCTGGCTAGTTTGAGGGACTAGAGCAAGCACAGCTACCACGGAGATTATAAGATTAGCAGCCAAGCCAGTCTATTACTTCATTTCTATTCTAGTCAAGTCTGCACTCACGGCTGCACTAAACCCAGGGGGGTGCTGCCTGACAGACAGGTTGGGAAGTAGCTCAAAGACGACAGATAGACAGTCAGGACCCTCTGGGATATTGAGCTGTAAAGTCCAGGGGCTCATAACTCTGAAGGACCCAGGAAGGCCATTTTTCTTAGTCCTCCTCAACACTGAGGAGGTCACCAGAAGATCCAGTGCCAGGATAAACAGCTACCGAATTTATAGTATATAATTCCCCAGAATACCCTACAAGTTAATGAAGTCTGTGTGAAAGAAATAGAGAAACAGCCTCCAAGGTAATAACAGACAATAAATCCTGGCAAGCAATAGGCAGTTTGACCAGGACTGTGCTCATGGATGCAAGATTCAGTCAGCTCCAATCACAGGGCTGGCAGTGTGACAATTAAGCTGCGGGTGAAAGGCTCTACTAGTTTTTACCACTTAAAGAGAGAAGTATTGTCATTTGTGGGAGAAAAACAAATGCTGCTCAGCTTAAGGCAATGCTAGCCATAGTTTCCTTGTAAAAAGGTAAGACACTGAGAAGAATCCACTGCAGAACAGGGTTTCCAAAAGTAGCCTACAGAATTAAGAGCATATGGCTCCAGTCAAAACTATCCATTTATAAACTTAACATGAACCATTTTACCTTATTTCAGTGCAAACCAAGTCATCTTCAGTTTTCTCTACCCGGCGCAGTGGCAGGATGATGCAATCAGGCAACTTTCTGCTTCTGTTGTCACATTCTGTTTGCCTGCTCTTTGTGGGCTCCTAGCAGCAGCCTCCAAACACCTTAAGAACACTGTGCCCCATCTTCGTGACTACCATTTCAGGCCCGTCTCCACACCATTTTCCCTGGAATAGTTATTTTCTTCTGCTATTCTTTAATAATTCAGCATAAGGTATCTACAAAGCTCTTCCCAGCAGACAACTACTGAGCTTGCAGGATCTCCACAATCAAGCACCGTTATACAGACAAAACGGACATGTACCAAAACGGAGGACAGGAAATGGTCCTAGAGATAAAAAACTGACTAGCTATACTATCTAATTCATTTCGACACATCACCTTTTTCTTTTACACTAATATGCATTACAATACATCCTTCAGGATGAGAAGGCAGCAGTAGCCCTAGGTTTGTTCAAATCCGGATTCTGCCCATCACTAACAACAGACCGATCAAGCACCTCTAATGTTGAACACCCACGATGCTGGCAACCTTAATTTCAAATTAAACTGAATGAAAGAAAAGAGTAAGAAAACTCCATAGCACCATCTTGTGATAGGAAGTGTCAAGCACAGGGCTATCTGATCACCGTAAGGCCACAGAGATCCATGCACTAGTCACTGAAATCTCAGCACTAAGAGGGGGCACAAAGCCCACTGCCACCCAGCAGATCTGCCTCAGGTACATGAGGACTGACCCATTTGTACTGTGCTTGCACACAGGGGCTTTAGCTTCAGGCCTTACCTGGGCAAAATCCTCAGTCTCGAAGAAGTCACCCTGCTTCAAAAAACTTCAAGTTTAGGCAAATATCCTGACAAGAAGTAAATGCACTCTAGGATAGCAGAGGCGGGCAAGACAAAGCAATTTAACCAGTTAGAAAGACAATGGATCAGTATAAACACATTGATCAGAAAACCATCAATAACAACATTCATGTTAGATTATCAGTAACAACCTCTCAATATCTAGTAGAAATTAATAGTTTATTTTTTCCAGTCTTGAATTTTAGACATGTTGGGTTCATCTAAGCATTGCTCAGTTTTACAGCTAGGGGAGAGACAATCTGTGATCTGTATAGAGCTGAGCTCTGTACCCACCCTTCCACTTCATCCAAGCAGATCAGAGAATTAACATTCACTGACACACAGGCATCTCACCAGAAGCCAAGGAATGGCTGGAAGAAACATGCAGACCTAAGAGGCTATTTCCAGGAAGGAGACAAATGTAAAAGGGTAAGACAGGGTTTGAACACTCAGGAGCAGCCAACACGGGACTGACTCCAAGTGGAGCTTTCAAGACCAGTCAGCCATCAAACAAGGGAACACTAAAAATGCTGCTCACTTCCAAGGAAGTCAGCGCTGCACTTGATGGATCGATTCTGCAGCCAACTGCAAACCAAGAGCTGATGAACTATTTCAGAACTGAGAGGATGAGGAAAAAAGCAGGCTCTACAGAAGATGCATTTGGTTTGACTTGTCACCCATCACGTAATTTCCCCTGCTTTCCAGTGGAAAACAATTTGGGAAACAATTTCTATTAAACACAACTCACTGGTACACAAGCAATCCCTTAAGATGCTGCACAAACACAGAAGTCAAAGAATGTGTAACAATTTATGTTTTGTTGCATATAAAACCTTAATTCCCTCCTTCCTGGTTGGGACAGTTGTCTGAAGAAAGAGAAATAAGGTGATCTGATTCAACTAGTAAAGAGTAGTTCTGGAATTCATTTCTCATTCTGCTTCTGAACATTTCAGTGAAAAGAGAAGCAAAATTGTCAGATGATTTGCTTTAGATATCATGTCTAACCCAAGAGCATTGAGCACCAGAAAATGATTTATATGTCTGAGTCAAACCAATGTATGAAAAGGGTCGGTTTCCAAGAGGTTCACTACAAGAAAATAAGCAATGTGACAATCAGACAGCACAAATTTAGAATTTTAGTTTACATGTTTTAAATTAATAGTGTGTGCTTCATATTTTGGCAACTTTTCATTGCCCATAAAGTAGAACAACACAGAAAATTAGATTACTTGCCTTTTCCATCTGTTGCTGAAGCCTCCTGTAAGTGTCTTATTGACCTAAAAAAAATAAAGGGTAGATTAACTATAATTTTAGCACTTCCTTTTCAGTGCAAGTCTGTAGAATTCTGACAGCTCTGTTAGCTTGTTGTGCTTGGGTTTTCTTCTTAATTAAATGCATTTAGCACTGCATATTATATATATTTATATATATGCACACATATATCACCCCCATCTCCAAGTCAGGCAGTTAGTTCAAGTATCTGCATCTCCATGTGATTAAAAAAGCAACGTGCTAGAGCTCACTTCAGCCTACGGAAAGCTCTGTGGGAGGCAGGGAGCACAGCGAAAAACTGGGGCATTTTCCAGCATAATGTTTCCACTAGTTCAAGTAAGCTGAGCTCCTGTTCCAAGTTCTGCCAAGCATTTGGCATCTTACTGCTCTTTTAAGCTCTTTTCATTTAAATAGTTGATTACAGCTTGCATGTCTACATAGGCAGCTTATGTAACAGAAGCCACCCTGCAGGAGGGGATTTTCAAGGGCCAAGTCTTAGTCACCTTGCTCTCATGAGTCATCCCACCAGCTGCAAGGCTACCGAGATGAAAAAGGGTCAGGATTCAGGTCCGAGGCCTCACTGCCAATTTAGGTGGGTATCCCAAAAATGAAGGCACGCTCGTTGCACACTAGAAGCAGTTATAGGACAGTCTGCAAACTGCATTTGTCCTTCAATACCTCCCAGAAAGCAGCTGTAAGTTTGCAGCAGCTTAACACTAGGCAGGACATATGGGGCATTATGCAGTAGGAACTGTGACTTTAACCCCATCTTTATCACAGGGAAGAAGTGGCTATCTATAATGAAAATAAGTGTTCTTAAAATTATTTAATCACACCTAGACAATCTCAGACTCAGAACTGCTGCTCAGCCTCAGAAAGTGGCTTTTCATGAGGTGAGGGGGAAAAGGCAAGCGGGTACCGACCCACAAATGCCTTGGCAGACGTTTCACCACCTTGGCCCAAGGCCACTAAGCCTTTGTGTAGTTTGGGCTTCACGCAGAAGAAACAGGAAGGCAAGTCCAGCTGAACCCACATTATTACACCAAGCTGCAGCTTACTGCTATCTACTGAGCAATAAATGCATTTTTATACACAAATGTATGTTTAAACAAATATAACTATATACTAAGTTAGAGTACAATGCATTATATGCAAATAAAATGCATAGTGAATGTGAATTTATAGGTGCCCTGCATTTTTATTTGAATGAGTGTACACGTATATGTTTATATATTTGCATTATGAAACCACTCCACACAAGAGTGATGACATGTTTACTAGACACCCATTTATATTCTGTCTGCATTACAGAAAAATAAGTTACTGAAAGAAAAAGAATATCCTGTATTTATGAACTAATGTAGCCAGAAGCTTCTTCAATGCCTCCTCTAAATCCAGCTGTTTATCCAATTAAGCCTAAAAATGAAATTAGAAGATAAATGTTCTAACTGGCAAGAACTAACAATAGCATTTATCTGAGTTATCTATGTTTTAGTGGAGTTTTATATAAGCAATGTTTTTTCTTGCCAAGTAGAGTGGAAGGAAGGGCAGAGAAGTGGTCCCTGCGGGATTATTTCTTACAACAATCAAGTAAATATGCAGCTACTCTGGTCGAAAGCAGCATTAGGCATAGACAGCACTACTGTTTTAGCACTTTGTAGGCAAGTTTCCAAACTCATTCAGCAAAGCAAAATTCCAGGTTTCTATACAAGAGATTTAGCACTTCTGAAGAGTTCCAGTTAAGCACTAATAGTCTTTGCACTGTCTTGTTCACACTTTTTAAATTGCCCCCTCTAACTTAATAATTCTGTGCCTCTGTTTCAGTTCTGTTTCTACTTTCAAAGGTTGAGAATTAGCCTTTATGGTCCCCTTTAGCACTGTAACAGAATCAATAAACACCACTGAATGATGGAAAGACATAGAAAAACAGGTCATTTTGCAGAAACCATCACACGGTTGCCTATTAGCCTTTATGAAACTTGCACCTAAGTACAAAAATTTGATGTCCATTATTAGAGCTCTACATAATTTTTAACTGAGGCAGACAGCTTGCTTGCTTCCAAATGAAATGCCTTCCGTAATGCAGAATTTAAAAAAAGACTAATACATTTTAGGAGATTAGTGGACTACTTGACTCTTAAAAGTACTGACGTTTTCTTGGCTTCTGCAGTTCCTTGACTTCCAATTAGCAGTCAGGCTAACAGCCTGATCAGGGCTCAGCAACTGTGTGTCATGCACAAGGACTCACCATACCACTGGAAACAGAATGGCTCCACAACACAGCAAGTCTACCAGGAAGAGAATTTCTTTCCACAGTCCATATTCAGTCGTTCCCTCTTCCGTCGAATCTATGATAATGTATGCCACGTTTGCCAGTACCTACAGGACAAGAAGTTCCAGATGCTTTCCAAGAAGAGACTAGATATTGGCTGTCAGTTCTGCAAAAGCTGTCTCATGCTTGCAAGAGTCTATGCAGTAGCAACACTAATAATTCTGCATCTCTGTCAAAATCACACGTTCAGCAGCATCTTTACAGGGGAAAAAAATGACTGGAATTTATTTCTGCTGACATTAAAATAGTTTTCTGCTATATACTATGCTGAATCTACTGTACCAGTAGAGATAAAAGGAAAATCTATTTATGAAAATACAGAAACAGGACTCCGCATGTATGCAGACAGCAAGCACAAAACAAAAATATTATTCTAAATTGAGCAAATAATTCAGTTTGATCATCAACAATATTCTGTATTCCATACCCTAGCTCTAAGGGCCCCAAGCACTAAGAACATCCTTCTGTTTTCAGGTACTGCAGCAAATACAAGTATCATCCTCCTACTTATCATAGTTCCCGGAGTAGGAAGCAAGCATTTATCATTCAATTATCCTAGGAATATTTCCTTCAGAGCCAAGGGACCTGCAAGCCTGCTTTTCCCCTCCTTTAAGTCCACTGAGCAAGAATTTCAGAAGTGACAACTTTCACGTAATGTCTCTGCTCAGTACCTCAGGACTATTTTGCAGCCCAAGTTTTGCCCCAGCATGAATATATCTACTTTACAGCAAGTATTTTTCACTTTGATCACTATGATCAGATACTCCATGAGGATAGAGTGGGATAATTAGAGCAGTAGCTTCTGGCCCTTTTCATTGCTCCCTGAGAAATTCTACCTTAATTTATGCAATAATGTCTAATTGATAGGTTTATGAAAGAAGTAACAGTATGGTTTACTGATTCAGTTCCCCTGCTTTTAGTTTCCATTCTCCCACAACATAGCAAGTCTTGACACAACTTGGTCCTCACCTGAAGCGGTATGACAATCATGAAAATTTTTTTATCTTTATCTGAGAGGATGTGCTTAATGAAAGCCCAGCCTGTGCCAATGAGGGCGATAGTAATGAAGAGAAGAGCACCTTTCAGGCTGAAAGAGAAGCAGATACCAAAGTGAGAGACTTATTTCATCATATTCCTTCTGCCCAGGTCATCTAAAGGCAGTGACCCAAGCAACTGCACTGCAGTCTACAAATTTGATGAGTGCATCCTACAACTGAAGCAGATGTACTAGCTTACAACTGCGCATCACAGCAATATTAGACTCCATTCACAACTGTCAATACAGGCAATCTTTTCCTAGGGGAGTCATTCATTTACCATAGTGAGAAGGAGAAAACACTGGCAGCTGCACCCTCTTACCATTCACACCATAAACAAATCAGATACTTGAATATTAGTGTGAACAATGAAAAGCAAAGCATTTCTTCTTTTACTCCTTCACCCACATAAGTACCATCTGTCTGCAGCTGTCCTCTAAGCCGAGCTTTCCCCTTCACACAGGGCTGATTGATGTCTTGTCACAGAACTCAGTGCCAAAGAATCAGCAGTTTCCCAGCTTGTTGAAGGGGGAAGAGGGGATAAATACAGTTTCATTCTTTCAACCTAGTAAACCATCTTTTGACATACTTACAGGTGAGTGATGTAATAGACAACAGCCCAGCCTTCAATAGGAAATCCCTGAGAAGAAATGTAGTGATAGTCGATCTGAAAGGAAAAAAACATAACGTTGTACCTTATAAGAACTTTTCACGAGCCTCCATCCCTTAAAAGATAACTGCTCTGACAGTCATTTCAAATTTGAGTTCTGCTCTGCAAGTATAAACTCAGCTCTGTTACATCCGAGTACTTCCTCCCAACCTGTTCTAATTTGGTTTAGCAGCAATAAGGCAATTTTCACTTGTTTTCTCTCTCAAGTGTTGGTGTATGCACCTTTTATACGCTCTACATCCCTCCTACACAGCTCCCACACTTAACTATTGTTGATCTAGTACATTCAACTTCATTCACGGCAACTTCATTCACTCGTTAAACTCTCTTGCATTAGGTGACTAGAGTCTTTCTACTTTTAGATTCACTGCAAACCAGATTTAGAAGTGTTAACTACTTCAAACCTGTGGCAATTATCCCAGCCCAGACTTGATGGCAGAGATCACTCTCGGCATGACTATGGCAGGATTAAACGTTGGCCATTATTATACAGGATCTTTCAAGTAGAAAGGCAGAGTCAATACAATGGAGACTCTGGGTATTGAATGTGTTAAAGCCTAGCCTGTGTAATGCTAGGGCTGCTGCAGCGTGGCATAATATGTCACCTAAGGTAATGGCCTTGAATTTCAGACATTTGGTAAGGTCTCAATTCACTGGTACCTACGATAAGCTGCAGCAGCAGCACCACAACTCTTGTCTTCATGTCAGCCTCAGGTGGCTGAAGCATTGAAATTCATGGGACTCATTCAACTCTTCACATATGTTTGCTGTCACACCACTTTCAGGCTATAAATCTCACTTGTATTTCAGATTGTGTATTTGTATTTCACAGTCAGAATTTGATGATGAAAAAGTGAATAACTTCCAAACATCTGCAGTTCAATACCAAAGCTCTGATAGGAAAGATTACACACACATATTCCTACTGCAATATAGGTTTCTCTATTACAATGTGCCTTGGAATTCCATTTTTCTACTTTCCAGCTGAGGAACTCAAAGCAGCAAATGTATACATACCGCATGAAATACTAAGGATAGAGATTTGGTGAAAGGAAGGGCTGCCATTAGCCAGTGAATCTTAAACACATCATTTCTGTGGGGGAAAGGGAAAGAAAGAAAAAAATATCACCCAAGAGCCAGCACAAAAATATTAGTTTCACAGTATTTCTTTATCATCTATAAATGCCAAATAGCAACTCCCAAGAGGAGCTAACAACTAGAGGAAAGGTTTTTCTTTACCAAAGGTCGCAATCTAAATTTTTGCAACATCCTGAAAAACTCAACCAGATGTTATACAAGATTTTAAATGCTTAAGTTAAATAAAAATTCTTAAGAATATCCTATACATTTAGATCATAAATGTTTTCAGAAAACTGAAAGTTACACATTTCAATTATGTCTAAATCATATATCAAGCCACCAATTGAACTGCAGATTGTCAAATAAGCAGATCTCAAAGTGAACTTTAGACTAAGTATGATTAAGTGTTCAGGAACTCAGTCTCACACTGAATTATGCACAATAACAGAAGGACCCCAAAGAAGGTCTAATGAACTAAGTTCATGCTTTTACTCACATAATAGTAGTCTTTTTACCTGCGTTTACGAAGGATGTGTATCCACACAGTCCCGGAGAGGAAAAAGAAGAGAGCCATAGAAATGTAAAGTTTTGGCAGTGGTATCTCACCCGCTGAGAGGTAGCTTTCAGGATTCTTCTCCGTAATTTCTATCTGAATATTAAAGATGTTATGTGCACAGTTGGAAAATATTTTGCTTAAGTGCTGCATGAACAGTTACAGTCACAATCAAATTCACTCTCAAAACTAACTTTGCTGAAGCTGAAACTTATGAGACTACTAACATTTTGTTTTTCCATTCTGAAACAATTTTTCATCCAACAAAACATTTTGCAAGTTACTCCCTACAACAGTAATTTTCCTGAAAAGCAGAAAAGGACAGAGGTTCCCCCGGTATGTGAGTTATGGAACATAATTTTGAATGCCAAAGTGATTTTTCCCCAATAACAGTTGGTGTAGGTATTGAACTTCAGAGTTTGCCCACATTTGATTCAGAAATATCATCTACAACCTTGCATAAACAGGCTTTCTTTAATCATATTCCTGATTTTTGATGTGGAAAGAGCCTACAGAGCTGCAAAAACTTACTCTCAGGTTTACTATAGTGGATTTCTTCACTTGTCAAGAGAAAGGATGCACTCTGCTGCAAGCCTATTACCCTGTGACTCAAAAAACAGAAGCTTAATTTAACATTTAATTTATGCCCCTTAAACTGCTTCATTGCAAGTCCTAAGAGTTCATTAAAACAGTCTCTCAAGACCAACTTTCAGCAAAGAAACTACTCCTTAGACAAAATCAAGATGGCCAGTAATCCAGGTTCTCTATTCTTTCACATTTCCTCCATGTATCAAAAAGCAATAAAACAGTAAATGAAACAAACTTGGTCTTTTCAATACACAGCCTTGGGGAGCAACCTCACACAACAGTTTCAGCTGAGGTGAGCTGGGGCTGCAAAATTCTACTCCCTACACATTGTCTCACCTTTCCTTTGCACTTGCATCAACACAACCATGTACGAAGCAGGTCATGGGGGCTGAGCGTTACCTTGGTCAATGAGATTCATTTCAGAAGAGCTCACTACCCACAGCATGAATGCTGGCACAAGCACAAGGAAGGGGAAGTGGGAGCTGTTCTAATGTTCTGTGGCTGAAGATGACATTAGACCGAACACTTGGACTCCTCTTCAAGCTAATTCCAAAAGATAGAATGCACGCTGTAACGTACAACAGTTTCTAAAAGGCTGCATTCGGTGCTGTACAAACTTAAATTAGATCAGCAAAAGCAATGACAATGAATTTAGGAAGATTGATAGTTTAGATCCAAACACCAGACTGAATATGAGCAACAGTGCAAAGGAATTTAAAAACAGCAGCAAAATAAACATCCATTTTAATGGATTTTAAATCCAACCTCATTACAGTATGAAGTCACAAGTGTACAAACTGATTTCAGCCTACATGCAGGCCCCAAATTTCCATAAATTTCTCTAAAACTCATTCTTAATTCTTCTTACTCTAGTTGCTTCTTTCAGAAATGCCACTAGGGAGATGAAATGCACAACTCAATCATTTCTCAATCCATAGACATGTATCTACAGTGTGTTCTATACAGAAGCTGGAATTGAAAAAACAAATGAGTTAATTGCACTTTAGAAGCTATACTCACATCAAGACTAAATAGCTGCTTATCATTAGTCTGTCCATCAACGCCAACACACTTATGGAAATACAGGCTGTAGAGACCTTCTTGGTTATCAGAACTGATGTTGAAATAAAACTAGGAAAAAAAGGAACAGAAAGGTCAGTATTTTCATCATTCACAAGGGTTATCTTGATAAGAGGCATCTCCAGTGGGGCATGGAAAAGGTAAATCATTGTGTCAGTTGGTTCCCTTCAGCAACAACACTTAAGAAGCTACCGGTGTAACTGCTGATATGTCTCAACAACACAGCCCCACATAACATGTAGGGTTATTGCACCTAGCTCATCGTGCAAGCTTGTAATTCAAGACGTTTAAGCATCAATGGTTTAATTACTTTGCCATAGACAAAAGACAACACAAAATGCCCTACATTTAACACAGTGAAACAAAGCTACTTTGATAATATTTGCTCTAAAGCATAAGCAGCTATTTTACTCCTTCCCCAACTATACAAACATTCAGAGCTACACGAACTCTCATGTGATACAAAGCACGTTCAATATGTTTGTTTTGTGTTAAGCAAATATTCCAAGCGAAGGAGCATGCTGAGGCAAAGCATTAATCTGATTTCACACAGGAGACAATCGCCCCTTAAATGAATCATCAGTTCATGCTATAGCAGTTTGTTGTTAGAATTCCGTAAATACTAAACGCATCACGACACAGCAGGCAATCTAAAACAGCCCCTACACTTTTTAAGGAAAGAATTTTCCAGTATTTAGTCTCACAAAAGCCCATTTGAAAAGCTTACTGAACTATCCAAGACACATCTGTACTAAGAAAAGAGGGAATACAGCAGGAGCAGCAGACTAACTTCTCAGTAAGGAAGTCAGTGAGGGAACTACCTGTACGTGTTGGAACTAGACATTGACAGAAAACATACCTGAAATGAAAAAGTTCCTCTGTCATTGTGAACAGGATGTGTTTGTTCTACTATGCTCTGGGAAAAGGAGGAGACAAACTTTTAGATTTTTAAGCAGGTAATACTACATTTGGCTACATCACCCAGACAACCAAAGCTAGGCTGTAGGTTTACAGTGGAGGTGAAAGCAAGGAGTGGCATGGCCACTTCCCGGCCACAATTGCCCCAGGCTTTCTGAAAGAGAAAAGCAGACAGTTTCTCTTACCTGAGGGTATGTTGTACTTCGTGCGAACTTGTCATCTAGAGATAAAAGCATTCATGGTACATTTAGAGTGTTTTGTGCTTAGACATTCTCACAGTTTACCACTATATTACTAATACCTTGCCCAAGCCCTCCTACTCCTGTCTGCGTGGCAGTTCCTAGATAATCATTAACAGTAACGCTTCCCAATCCCACCTTTCTTTCCTAGGACTCTTCCCTCAACCACTTTTGAGATTAATTCAGAATAAGCGACAACATAGGCTTCCCTATTACACTTTTTACAAATTCTTACTCATGACATTTTCCATCCCATCCAAATAAATACAGCAAAAAGGTGACCTACATTGGTGAGCCCAAAACTTAACAAGGTGACAATAGCCACATTTGCAACTTGGTGTTACTAAATACATGCATGATACTTCACTAAATATGAGACTAGTCCAAAGAGCAACTCTGTGCACAGATATACACAGGGCTGCAGGCTAAGGAGTCCTGCGTATACACATGCATCAAGGTAACCTAAAGCAACCCTGGAATCTCACTGCAGCACCCTTGGATGCACATTAACCATGAACTAGCTATGAGAAAACATATGGATCAGGTTTAGCAGGCTTACCTTGGTCAGCTGTATTTTGCTTGGTCTCAACAGTTTTGCTAGAATCACTGCTCTGTTCAGAAGTTTTTGGAGACTTTGTAGTCACAGTAGTAACATTTTCCTCGGACACGAATGAAATTTTAGGTAAGAGGCCGACAGCTTCTGCAGAGAACCGCACTTTCACACTAAATGAACAAAGAGTTTTTGAGCAAAATCGAAAGCAAATAAACATTCCTAAAGAGGCTGTCATAGCCCACCAATCCTCCATAAAGAAAAAACTTCTTATCAAAACACTACCCTAGGAAGAAAAGGAATCTGAGAAGAAAAAACATTTGAGTGCTTCTGCTTCTCAGTATCACTAAGATGTTTTGCAAGATTTATTAGATCAGCGTAAGAGCTAAGTTGTCTCCAGAAGGTAGATTTCAAGTCTGAAATTAGGAGTCCAACTTCTTCCAACGCCCACAAAGGAAAAATAAATGTAAACAGTGCAAACGCTACCCAACCTAATCTTCAAAAGAGTAGTTTGGAATTTCTTCATGTGCTCTTTTACCACTGAGGACAGGAAAAGCACAAGACCATGACTGAGAGCTGGCTCGTGTTCAACTGACCACTGACACTACTAAAGTGATACTACACAATTATGTGCAAAGTCAAAAAAAGTTTCTTCACTTTTGATATCCAGGGACATAGTTTTCACACAAACACAGTTAAAGTTGTTCTTGCAAAAGGAAACAATACAGCCTCGAAGGTACATCCCTATGAGAAGCAACACAAAACAAAGAACCAAACAGCATGGTCACAGCTGCAAATAGAGGTTTGGACTTTAAGTTCCTATCTTCAGTAGTAATTATTAGGACTTGATTCATGTCCTATACACCTTTATCCCTTTAATATAAAAGAAGGATTCCTGAACCACTTTATATCCTGGATTTTCTTTCATTGTCATCTTCACCTTACTCTCACTCATTAAGACTAAAACCTTATGGACTTGGAAAGCTGCTATGCAACTAGAAACTTCATGAATCAAACTTCAACTACAGAAATAACTTACAAATAGTAAACATTTTTACTCACACTTCATTTTTAAAGTCCAAAAGTAAGATTACAACTGAAACATCTTGCTCTGGTTTCTTTTTCAAAATACAGTAATCCACCTCTTCATCCTGGCAAAAGAACCAAAACACTCTTGAGTGCCCTCCTGTTAGTAAGAACCAAGGCATATTCATCCCCAACAAGTTCACAGCTGTTAGTAGCTGTTAGTACTGGATTATCCTTAGAAGACTGTCCATGTCTAGAGCCCTTTTCTTCCAGCTCTTCCTGGAGCAAGGCAGACTATAAGATGTAGTCTGTAAACCGGAGAGTTTAGCAAAGACAGTGCACATGCCTTATTCTTACCAGGTAAGTGGAGAACCCATCATTCCTTGTTCGATCCAAGCTGAACCCCACCTAAAAGACAAATTAAGATGAATATATCAAATTAACGCAGCTCGGGTCCTCTCAATACCAGGAATCAAGCCATCATTGAAAGAGCTGAACATACTGCTTTTGAAATAAATTATGTCTAAGGCAGAATCCAGATATTTGTCTTAATTAGACAGAAAACATTATCCCAATGCAACAACATTAAAAAAACCCACACACAATGCAACAAAGCTGCTGCTTCATCCATATCTACTAAGAACAAAAAAAAAATTGTCTCAAAGTCAAACCTTGAAACAGAACAGGTAACACCCATGGATAAATCTGACTATATATATATATATGTATATACACATCTCCTATCATAAGGTTAACAATGGGTGATGAAGCCAAATACAGCAGCAGAGAAGAGCTAGCACCTTAAATTAAAGAAATTAGTGCAAAGACTATTTCACAGGAAGCTCTTCTGTTCTCTTTAGGCTTATTAGATAACTTACTGATGAGCTGCTCTTGTCATCAGCATCCACAGGTGGCTTCAGTGAAAGATTACTGACACTGACTTTCATGAAACCATCCTTGAAGAAGCCAAAGGTATTCAGATGCACTTTTTGCCTCACATCATCCTAGGAGAAAGGAAAGAATTTTCAAAAGTTATATATACAGCCATTTGCAGCAGCAATTAAGGAGGAAGAGGGGATAACGCTGACTGACACCTATTTAGGTATTCTCTCAAAACATCACACTGAGCACCCCAAGGGCAAATTTCTTTAAAATACCATCAGACAGATCCAACTTCTTCACAGGAAGCAGTCAACTCTTCCAGTAACTCGGACAAGGATTTTCAACAAACAAGTCTCTGTTAATTACCTGGCTATTCCCCTGACAGAGATGAAAGGATGAAGTCTGAAGGAAAGCTTGCGGCATGACTGATTAAACAGAATATTGCTACAAAAAGAAGCTCTAGATAAATCCAGACAGTCACTCTCAACTGTAGCTACTGTTACAGTGACAGACTGAAAAGGAAATAGTTGACTACAAAGCACTTACCTAACCAAGAGCTGGCTTTTGGCTAGCTCTGTAATAATCACAGTGTATTCTTTCCTCATGAGAGCTCATATTTTAGGCAGGGTCACTGCTCGGATTGTTAAGCACCTAACACGCTGGAAAACTGTGCAGAGCATTGGAGAGAAATTGCTTATGCAGCCTGTTCCCTCCAAAGGATTTTAAACAAGGCCTTTACCACTGGAATGCAACAGACAGGACTCTTGTAAGCAGGATAAATAAAGAATATGGTGCATATAGGGGGATAAACAATCCCAAGGCACCTTCAGAACCTGGGTTAGTTTCTCTGTAACATCACAAACCCCCTCAACTACTCCCCGTTTCACTTGTGGGGCAGTTTTCCCTCTTCTGGGATGTGAACAGTGATCCCTTCAGCTGATAAAGGCTCCAGCACACTGGGCTTTTAGAATAAGGAGCAAACCCCACCAGCTGCCCAGGTCATGAGGGACCTCACATGAAAAGCACTGGAGTTGCACACAGAGCTTCCACATCAGGTGATGAAAGGTCATATCTTTGCCACTTGGCTTTCAAGCAGGCAGCATCTCGATACACATTGGGCTCTGCATTCTACAGGATCATTAACTGGAAGCAAAGCAGCATAACAAAAATTTAAAAGCATATTTAAAAACTGACTTAAAGCAATTTTACAATTCACTAAAACTTATTTCCTCCATTTCTCACATGTAGTAGGTGAAGACAAGATATTTTTTTCCTCCACTAGAAGGAATGCACTAAATATGTGCAGTGTAAGGTTTCTGTCAAGTATCATTTTTATAATAGAGTATTCTACAATCCAAGTATATTTTCGAAACAGACAGGACAACTGCTAAATGCAATCAGACCCTTCTGGACCAGGCACTGGAAGACTGAGCTAGTAATTCCAGAAGTAGAATAAGTTTTATCTTCTCTTCCCTTTTTTTGCCATCTCCCTGTCAACCATTCAAAACATAAATATCATGGACCTTAGCAGAAGAACATGGATCCTGACACAACTAACCTGTAGCCTAGCTGTAATAAGAGCCAGTCCTAATAGAATTAAGTTAGCCTGGTAAATAACCAGATGGTTCCACTAATACTCAGAGGAGAAAAAGAGTTAGTGACACACAGCTCACAGCAGATGCTGGAGTTAATGAAGTATTACAGCTGTGCTCTCCTTGGGTTCTGGGGCATTTACATCCTTAAAACAAGAGTCCATCTGGTTCACTTAGTGGTGCTACGAATCTGATTTCTCATTCAAACGGCAGAATTAATGCCAGCTCTTCAGATATTACAACAGGTATATTAATCACATCTGGGCAGGGAAGCATCTGCCCAGCCAAGGGAGGCTGAGGGGAATTAGTGCTATCCACCCATTTAGTGTTTTGCACCTTGTAAACCTAACCAGACACAGCTGCTTAACTCGAAGTACTCACAACACCTCAAACCTGTTCAGTTCAAGTTCTTTTTCTCCATGGGATCACTAACATGCTCCCACCAGAAAATCCTCAATACACAACTCACACACTTTCCTCTCTGGTTTTATCTCAGCTTTAAGCACTTGGAGTTTACAGATTTAGTTCACAAATCCCTCAGCTTTGCATGATCCCACATGAGGTGCAGACAAGCAGCAACCTGCCCTCTGAGAACATCTACTGCTCCATTTATTGGCAGCTTGGAAATGAAGGCTTTCTAATAATAATGTGTGCTGAATGTGTTCATTTATTTCTAATAAATGAAGGCTTTTTAAAAATTTCTTACCCTCACAAGAGAGTTAACACATTGGAAAAATCTGGCTTTTATTTATAATCACTCAGCTTCTCACTTCAGAAGAATCTGATTTACAGCTAGAAAAATGTGAACTAGTAGAAATAAGGAGAAATATTTAAGTGCCTGAGTTGCTAGCATATGCTGAATGAATTTTAATTTATGTGGGAGTCATTCAACAGTTCAGCCTGTCTCTATATGAGCAGGTGATCTGGGACTCATCGTTAATGGGTTACATTCAGAGCCATATAGGAAGCAGTCAACTGTTTTCCATTAAAAATAAAATAATAATAATAAAATAAAAACCTTCCCTGATTCTTTAGGATGAAAGGCAATCCTACACTATCTGAATGAGGTTAAAGGGAGCAGTATTCCAGATCTGTAGTCCAGGATGGGCAGAGAAATCACTTGCTTTGACATTTCAGCCAAGACCCAACTGGGACCATGTTGTCAGTACAGTGAAACTTTTAACTGATAAATGGATTGAGTTTCCTGCATCTTCAAAACAAGCCAGGGTTTTGATGTGTTTGTGTAAGATCTCTATAGATGATTTTAAAAGTCTTTCCAACTTAAGCAATTGAAGTGTAAGTCCCACCAACATAAAAACGCCAAAATATTTAAGAGCAGAAGTAAAACACTCTACATAACTGAAAAATAGCACCCTCAAAATTGCAATTTGACATGAGAGCAATCTTTGCAAGGTACCAAAGTGAGGGGTTTTACTTCTCCCTCTAGCAAGCCAACAACCAACAAAGCTACCTGCATTCAATTGGACATGAACACCACAAACCGCTGCGCACCTCGGTCACTTGGATGGGTCCTCTGGACAAATCTTGGAAATCTGTAAGTTCAGCTCTCACTGGTGCTAAAACTTAGCTTGATAAAGGCCTCCTTTAGAGCAACTTCCCCAATCTCTGAAGCAGTCTGCCCCCGTAATTACGCAAACCTAAGGCCCCAATAC
The DNA here is from genome assembly GCA_013398315.1 of Nothoprocta pentlandii. NCBI lineage: Eukaryota > Metazoa > Chordata > Aves > Tinamiformes > Tinamidae > Nothoprocta > Nothoprocta pentlandii. The sequence continues at coordinate 109,095 of VZSG01000996.1, forward strand.
TGCATCACTCAACTGTTAAGACATAAAGTCACTGCTCGGCTATGTGACCCCTGCCCATGCAGGGCAAGACCCTGGCATTACCAGCAGTTCAACAACGTGACAGGGAAACACTTCAACACACAGGAAAAGCCAAAACGCTCAGCAAGCCTAAAAGTCACAGTCAGAACAGGCACACACTGTATTTTTGGTTAAAAGAAATATTCCAAGAGTCAGTTGTCTGGAAACTTCTGAAAATTACCATGAACTTTCTAAAACTCCCCTTTTTTTGAGAGTCTCTGTTTGAAGATACCACATTCAATTAACAAAGCTGATAACAGAGGCTTCCCTGAAAAGGAGTATCCTTTGATGTTGTTAGTCTGACAGTAAGATCCACAGAAAGCATTTTTCCACCTTTGAAAAAAAATAAGTCGCTTCCCATGTTTAGTAAAACATGCAAGGAAGTTATTTTTAGATCAGGAAACCACTCAAACCACTCAGATTTTGGCTTGCTTTTTGACAACAGAAAAAGCTGTACCTGAGCATGTTAATGAAAGTCTCAAGAACAAGGCTTTTCTAGCTAACTTCAACAACAACAGCTTGTTTGAGAAAGCTTAATACCAAATATTAACTCAAAGCCGAAGCCTTTAGCTTGGCACAACATCAAAACACACTTAGAAGCAAAGAGCCAACAGCAAGAACAGCAGAATGGAGGTTTCCTTGTGAAAGGGCACAGTTGTTGAAGCCTCGTGTTTACACAAATGTTATAAAGCAGCAGATGGGTAGGGGCTGAGAGACTGCACTGTGACGAGTAAACTCGTGTTTACCCAGGGGGTTGATAAAGGTATTAAACACTTCCACCTGCCTCAGTGTTTGCAGAGATAGTGCTGTGGCTGGAGAAAACACTCACAAAACTAAATCCACACCCCAATTCCACCAGTTAAAAAAAAAAAAAAAAGTTTAGCAAATAATTTAGACAGTTCAGAGGTACCACAACAGGAACTGGAAGTCACATTTGCTGCGGAGAAGGCTTGCTCAAGGTCAGTTAAAAAGTATTTTTTGTTTTCTTTAATGGAAAAGAAAGGTATTACCCCCAAAAATCTTCCAACACTCAACTGTTGGTCACAAATTCCTCAGAATGATAATGCAACCAGCACAAGCCTCTTAATTTAATGCTCCAAATGAAAAAAAAAATCTTTTCCTGAAGATAGGGACAACATTTATGCAGCTGCATATTACACCACACCATACTCTGAAAACTTCCCTGGGGATGAACTGTGAACGTTTTCCTGTTTGTTGGAAAGTTTTCACATCCTCCCTCCACTGCTGGAAACACGCAGGCAACTTTGCTGGTTCCTGGTGCTTCTGTTAACAGAACAGCTCACAAGAACAGCTCACAAGAGTAACAACAGAAGCAGAATTCGCGCTGTTACGCTGCAGCTTCCCAGGGCACTTCCCAAACTACCCGGAACCCTTCGGAGCGTCGGCTCCAAGGGCTCCGTCCCAGCAGGGCGCCGCTGCTGGAAACACGGCGGGCAGCAGCATCGCGGAGCTGCAGGCTTTCGCCACACGAAGCGCCCTGGAAAACCACTTTTCCTCCAACGTCGCCCACATCCAAGGCGTAACCGGCGGCTTATTAAGTTTCAACAGAGCTGCCTGCGCCGGCACCTCCTCCTGCCTCTGGTCACCACGAAACGAGCTCCTCGGAGGACAGGCCACGGCAAGAGGCGGATTCTCAGCCCCACACCCGTGGCGGGGCCGCCCCGCAGGGCGCTCGACCTCAGCACTGCGGGACGGCGGGGAACGGGAGAGGCCTCCCCAGCGGCGGGGCGGGCGGAGCAGCGCGACGCGGCCTCCCCGCGGCCGGGATGAGGGGAGAGGCGGCGCGGGCCTTACCTTGAGCGTGAGGTGATGGACGCGGGCGGCGGCGCGGCCCGCGCAGAGCAGCGCCAGCGGCAGCAGCACGGCCGCGGCCCGCCACGGCGGAGCCGCCATGTTCAGGCCAGCATCAGCATCCTCTTCCCGCCCCGCTTCCGGGGTCGGGGGGGGCACGTGACAGGGGCGGGGGCGGAGCCATCGCGGGTGTCGGTTTGAACCGGTCGGCGCCGGTTTGAACCGGTCGGCGCCGGTTTGAGGCGTTTTTCGCGCCTCTGAGGCAGCGCTCGATGTCCAACCCAGCTCTGTTGTCTCTCAGGCGGTGGTTTGTCCCACAGCCCCTCTAAGGAGACCCTGTCACCTCAGGGGCCATGAAGGGACCCTCCCGTCCCACCTCACAAAGGGTGGCCCCGCTTGTCCCGGTTCCCCACCCCGAGGGGGCCCTGCCTGTCCTCGCTCCCACCCCAGCGTTTTCCCCCTCATGAGGGGACACCCGTGTATAGACCCCCATCCTGGCCTGCTGCAGGGCCCACCCTTGCTGAGGCTCCAGCGAGGCCCCAGTCTGGCCAGCGGCACCAAAGGGGCTGCTGCGGGTCAGGTCCCTTCAGTCTTCGGCCGGGCAACATCTGAAACGTTACAGGTAGGTCTGGGTTAGTGGCTTCCAGCTCAGGGTAGGCTGGTCCCAGCCCCCTTGGGCTTCTTGACAGAGCTTTGATGAGAACATATCATAATCACAATGGGAGGGTTCTCTGCTTCCTTACTGGAGTAGTTTTGAGACTATTATCTGAAAATAATTTGCAGCTGGTAACTTTAATCCCATTTAAAACTGTTGTTCAATTTGAGGGTAACACAAGCAAACGAGTCATGAACAGAGGCTCCTTTTTTAAGCTAAGAAATGGCTGAACATTTTTTTTGAAATAGCTTACAATTCCAAATTTAGAGGAAACAACCAGTGTAAATAAATATAGTGCTTCTAAAGAGCTGTGGGACCTATCAGCTCTTGAAACTTAAGGTTTCTGGTTTTCCCCTTTAGTGTATGGAGTAGTAATTGGACGAGTTTTTCCATTTGGAGCCTTGAGAGCAACTGGATGGGAATGAGTGAGCAGTAAAATGGAAGAGAAGATGAAAAGGCAGGGTAAGTTTGGAAGTCTTGACCTTTGTAATAGAAAGGTTATGCAAAATGTCACATCTTTGTACAGAGATGTTATTTCTTACAGATTCGTTTCTTTTGATAAAGATAGAAGTCTTGCCATCACCAGAACTGATAGCAAAAATATCTGGAAACAACAAAAAACTAACCTTTTTTTTCTTAATAGAATCTTGTCACCAGGTAGTAGCTTTTAGTGGCCGCTAGATGTCCCTTGAGCATCGAGCCTTGCACTGAGCTTATCTTCACTGTGCAGACTGTAGGGGCTACATAATTACGAACATCAGATAATTTATTTTGAAAAAAAAATCTCTCTGATCCAGATATTTTTCTGTAATTAAATTTTTTTCATGTTGTAATTAGTATAATTTCTGTGCTCAGACCAGCCTTGGAGCCTGTACAGGCTAATGACTCCTGTGGAATAGCTGCTTGCAGATGCAGCAGCACTGTTTTTCGTGCCTTGCTCTGCTTCTAAGTTCCAGGCCCATTTTAGTGGAGTAATTGCATGGTCAAGTCACTCACAACTGTGGTTACACACATTTAACCCGGTTGTCTTTTTTCTCTCTTTTTCCATGTATATGTGAGTGCTTCATTAGGACCCTTCGCAGAATTGTCAGCAGAGTGTCACAAGCAGGAAGGAGACTCAACTGTTGAGACTGGGTGGAAGGCATGAGAAGTGTTGAGGAAATCTTGGCAGACGTATAGTGTGTAAGTATATATAGCTCAGTAAGAAGTAGATTATCAAAATACTGGTGTGCTCCACAAGCCAAGATACAATCATGTTACAGAGCAGCAAGAGCCACTTGCTCGGTAGGGGAGAGGTAACTGAGCAGTGTAACAAAGCTGGCAGAGCCCAGACCCACAGCCTGCTAGCAAGGCAAGTGGGGCAGAGATGGCAGCAAGGGCAAACAACAGCCTGGATCACCAGGCAAGGCTGTGGTGATGAGACAGGGCCAAGCTGAGCTAAGGAGAGAGCCTAAGGATCAGGGGCTGCCTGTTGGAAGCAACTGGGATCAGATGCTGCCTAGTGATCACCAGACGGGATTGTAGCCATGAGGCAGGTCTAGGATCTTGCTGGCAAGTCAGAGTTGGAATCAGAGTGCAGATCAGCAGAACCCACAGCTACAGCTGGGCCAGGGAGCAGTGCTCCTACCACACAGCACGGACGAGGACTTCAGGCTCAAGCCTGAGCCTAAATGAGGTTCCTGGGCCCAGGAGCAGAGGGTGTGGGTGGAGGCTCCGGCTGAGGCTGGCAGAGACATTAAACCCCATTAGCACCTTCGGGGCCCTGACAGGGCATATCCAGAGAGCGAAGGTGCCCTGCTGTGCATGTGAATGACCCGGCTGGTTTGTAACAGCAAAAAGGAAGCGACTGTAATGGTGACGACTTTAGGGAAAGGTGTGTGCTCTTCCTTTCCCAGCGCTCTGTCAGGCCTGCTCTATGAAAGGTTATTAGCAAAGCCTAGGCTCTCTGTTTTGGGCCTGGATAATCTAGGCAGAACTATAAAAGGGAATCAACTGTAAGGATAATGACTGCTGGGAGGAAAAGGTGTGTCCGTTTTCTTTTATATCCTGGAAGCTGGAAATGTCTGTAGAAGCTCTGAAATGAAAGTTTTGAGTTTTTTTTCTTATTTGAATAGTAAGTGAACTAATACAAAAAAAAAAAAAAAAAAAAAAAAAGGTTTATTTTACCTACTCTGGCTACTAAATTATTTAGCAGGTGTTCTATCTGGATGTCATTTTGTGGGCAACTCAACAAGATTGTCGTAGAGTCCCTTAACAAAATCCTGATCTTTTAGAAAGGGAATTGCTTTTATTTGTACTTCATGTTTCCTCCTGGAACTGCTCAAAGTGGTAACTGCAGAAGAGATAAACAGAAATTATGGGAATAGGCACCTACCTGATTGACAGATCCAAATTCTCCTGTTCTTATTGTATTTGAGGGAAAGCTTCTGCTGCTGCCTCCTGTGTTGCTCTGATTTGGAATCTGAAAATTATTTAAGAGTGACAGATAATCTATTTTGTAGATGGTATTTTGAACTGCTCTTTTGGGGCTAGGACCTACAGAGACTTGCAATTCTATATTTCAGCGTGAAGCGCTCATAATGCTCCCATCATTGTTAATTATATTTGTAATTAGGAGACTTACCAAGCAGCAGGCCCTGCTGGTTTTGGCACTGTACAAATGAAGTAATAATGTAGGTGGCAGTCACTGCCTTTGAGAGTTTCAGACTAAGTAATAAAAGATAATGAAAAGTCTCTTTCCAGGAACATTTGGATTTTGTTTGTGTCTTGGACCACTCCCGCCCTCCCCATTTTAATTGTAATTTTTGCTTCCCTTTTTTTTTTTTTGATTGTTTCTAATGTGCCATCTTCATTAAGACTGTTGCATTTCTAGCCTTTATCTTTCCATAACTACTTAAGTGTTTTTTATCTCCTTTCAGTGTGGACAGGTTTCCCTGCCCATGCTGGTGTAACAGGTTTGCCTTGTTCCCCTCCCAGCTCTTTGTGCAAAAGGAAATTCCAGAGCAAATTTGTCTCAGATGATACTGTTTTTTTGTCTCCAGATACTCTTTTTATTCAAGTATTACGGATTCATTTCTCAAAAAGTTCCAATACCACCGTGTTGTCTGGTTTTGCAGTAAGTTCTGGGCAGACCTAAGTGTCAGGTCAGCAGGTTTCAGCATCGCTTCCCGGAGGCTGGGCAGTGTGAGGCCTTGGAAGACTGTGGTTGTGCTTAAGGCAGCATGGCAGGCTCAAACATTCAAATGTGTTGGCAACAGCAGGGAGGGCTGTGCAGAGTGAATTGAACCATGTCTTTGAATTGTTGTGAAGCCAGTCCTTAAAAGTAATAATTTTCAAGGATGAACAAAAGCGCTGCCTGCCCTTGGCCTCCTTGCAAAGGCAACAACGAGGAGCAGCATTGTACTCTTACATTCAAGTCAATGGAACTAACGAGGATAAAAATAAATGCAGCTCAGTAATTAACATAACATTTGCCTTCACTGTTGTTTTAAACGGTGGAATCCTTCCTAAGTTGTCTCTTCTTGTTCTTTCTCATGTAGGTTTATATTCCAAGCGTTAGAGAGCGAGAGAACTGCATTAATATCAAGTTTGAATCTAAGAATTGATGGTCTGCTGCAGCAAGGGCTCTCTTCTAACATCGCAGGTTTCCCGGCCTCCGTGAGCAGATAGTTTGGTTCCCCAGGTGAATATATTTTTCCTATTGTAAATCTTTCATGAACAAATGCGGCAATAAATGTAAGATAGCAATCTAAAGCCCTTTTTACATTTCTCGTAGCTGAAAAGCAGGAACCTAAAATCAGATTAGGTGACACAGCTCAAATAAATGCTGTTAGAGAGGAAGACGAGCACAAAATAAATCTCGAGTCCCTGGCAAGGAAATGGGCCATTCTCTGCAAGACCACATAATTGCTACAATAGCCCACACTGATATAAAGACAGATAATTTGATTTTTTTTTCCTGCGTGCTTTACCGTATTGGTGACAGATGGTGGATTTAGCATTGCTGCATTTGGGTTATTTTCCATGTGGAGGGACCAGCGGGATTCCCGCACTCTGCTTTGAGACTGGGGTGTTTATTTTTATTCCTCCCTTCCCCTCCCCACTTGGGCAGTTGCCTCCTTTTAAATGGTACAAACACGAACATTGTATTAAAAATAAAACACAATAGTATTAGTAATGATAATAATAACAAACAGACGCGGTGGGTGGGGTGGGGGCTGCGCGGCCGGTCCCGGTGCCCCCCCGCTGCGCTGGGCTGCGCGTGCGCAGTGCGCTGCCTGCCCAGCCGCCGCCGGCGCGTGCGCAGTGCGCGGGAGCTGTCAAGCGCCCCCCCCACCCCGCCTCTCGGCGCTGCCCGGGCCATTTTGCGGCGCGATGAGGCGGGAGCGGCGCTGAGCAGCGCCCGGGCCGCGTCCCCCGCGCTCCGCACGGCTCCGCTCCACCTCGGCGCTTCGCCAGGGAAGCCCAGCCGCAGCCAAGGACAGAGCGAGAGGAAAAGGAGCGAGGAGCCCCCCAGCGCCCACCCGCCCTGCGCTGCCCTCGGCGGCGCCGCGGGAGCCATGAGCTGGGGCACGGAGCTGTGGGTGAGTGAGCGAGTGAGACGGCGGCGCGGCCGTTACCGCGCGCCGTCCTAACGGTCCGCGCGGCGGGGCGCCCGCTGCGGCGCGGGAGGCTCCGCGCCTCTGCCCTGCCCGCGAAGTTTTAGGTGCTGCGGCGCGGGGAGCTCCCACTCGTGGCCCGTGGGCTCCCTCCGGGGAAATCAACCCCTGGCCGCGCAAAAAAACACAAAGAGTTTAAGCACCGGGGCACGCAGTGGCTCCGGCAGCGGCTGTTCTGCGTGTGCGACTCGGGGGGAGGCTCCGAGGTGGATTTATATACAAGGGGGTCCGGTTTCAGGAGAGGGAGCTGCAGGGAGGAAAAGCCCCGTGATAAAATTTGCCTTTGCTGCTTTCTTTTGCCTTGCACGCTTCTCGTAGGAAGCACAGTTTGCTACTGGTTTTCTGTTGCGTGGAGAGAAAAAAAAAATACGTTTTCAAGGTGAAAAGGGTTTAAAATGTGTAGCAGGCTGCTTGCTCGTTTTTGAAGTGAACCCGGGAAAGTGGGAAGTAAAAAATGTGTTTGGCTTATACAGAAGCTTCACTGTAAAAATATCTAGGTGTTAAAAGGGATGAGAGGTAAAAGGATAATGAGAATTTTTAAACGGTTCTTTACTAATCTGAGGAAACCGGGGTAGGCAGGTAGAAGTCCTAAAAGGCAAAAGGGAAATACATATTCAGCCACAAAGAGGACGTGATGCAGCCATGTTTGGCAGCATGATGGTGGAGCATGGAGCAAAACCTATTACTGGGGGCTTGTAATAACGGATTGGAAACCGCACGTGGCCGCTAAATTGGGGCAGAGGAACCCTTAAAATCCTTTGGGTAAATCCGTGATTTGGGGGAAAGAGGGCAACAGAAATAATGTTTTGAAGGAGGAGATCAAAAATGAGTCAGAGTATGATATGGATTGCAAGGTATTGCAGGGTTTCAGTCTTGTGTCCAGGTATTTACAACTGGCATTCAGTGCAGTTTAAGGTGTGGACGTATCTGAGCTTCTAAGCTGTCTCTATAAAAATGGCTATTTTAGGAGTGTTAATTGCTGTCTTTCCCAGGTGTTAATGGGCTATTCTAACGAACAGTTAAGTTAAGCGGCCCGTTTTAATGTGATATTGTGTTCGTGATTTAGCTAGAGTTGGTGAGAACTGGGCAGCAGATAGGGAGTAAACGCTGTCTGTTCCAGAGAAAGATAGGTAATATAAAGCTAAAGATTTGCAGTGATGCTACATTGATTTATCAGTATTTTAAACACCTTTGCATAAATACCGCATGGATTTTTTTTATAGGAAAATGTGCTGTTGCTGCCTTTTTCTGTATACTAGTGGTATGGAAAGGAAGAGATTAAATAATCTGAATGGACCTAAAGTCATGAGTTTGAGTCCCTTTTTAAAATATAAAAATAAGCTCTGAATTCTTAAAAAGGACTTAAAAGTTATTTTTGTATTTTTAAGAGTGTGCCAACAATACTGAGCTTTTCTTGCACAAGAACAAATGGGCAGAGTAGTGCTTATAAATAGACATTTCTGTTCTATAGAATCTATGCAGGTGTCTCTGCAGTCATATATTTGTATTCTGTAACAGTTATGAGCTGCTTTTGTAACAGTTTATTTCTCTCTGAGGTTTTGTTAGAGAAATACTGCCTTTAGTGTCTTAGGCAGAGCTGAAATACCATCCTTCATGTCTTCTATGTGCTTTGAAAAGTGTAGTAGGTTTCCAGGGAAAAGGACTGAGAATCCAGATTGAATGATTCTAGATGCAAAACTGGTAGGAGTTGCATTATTTTAAATTGGGCAGAGCTTCAAAAATGTGTTGATTTCCAGTGCTTTGGGTATCTAGGCCAAAACACTCATTTCTCGCTCCATATTCTCCCCTTCACAGGGAAAGAAATCATCCAAACAACCTCTATTTAACATACACCAATGTTGTTCAATAATCGTAGTGTTCCTTAAACAGAATTAAGTTTATATTTACCTTAAAATTTATTTTGGTAGACCATGAATGGACTTCTAAAAGCAGGAATTGTAAAGGATACTTATTTTGCAATGTTTCAGGTATATGGTTGTATGTAACCATTTGTTTTGAAAGCTGAGGTAGTAACAAGTGTTTCCAACTGTAGTTAGAAACTTGAAATCTGCTGGGAAGGTTTGTAGTGCTTGTGCTGGTCTACCAGACTGGGTATGTATTTCACGGTTCACCCCTTTAAAGTTAACAAAGGAAATGTAAAATTGAGCTTGTTCTTTAAGGCATATAGAACATTAATAAACATGGATTCAAGTAGAATTTCTGCTCATTGCTGCAAAAAAATCTGATTGCTTGAAGTCTCACACTTCAAAAGAAATAAAATCACTGTGGCAACATATAAACTATTCCCAAGACAGCTCTCTAGCTGTGTGCTATGATGTGAGCATATTCCCTTTCTCAGTTTGTGAATCTGAAGTTCCTATTGAGATTTTGCTGGACTCACAACTTCCATTCTGAGTTTGGACTAAGGATTAGGCTTGTAAATGGACCCAAAGCACTAAGTGTGTTGGAGATACCATTGCTGCATTTTTATCCAGTATTGGGTTAAATGCTGAGGATAATGAGATCATCTGGGGCCTCCAAGCAACCCAGTACACCAGAGCAAGACCCACAGGACTTGTATAGCCGTCTGTTTGCGGGGTTGCTCTGCACAAGTTTATGTGGAGTAGCAGTGGCTGCTCGCTGTGCTGTTCATGCAATCTACCCAGCCCTGGCAAAAGTCTCTCTGCCTCCCGTTATTGAAATGTGCTCGTGGGAGAGATGGGGAATTGAGGGACGAAGTGTCATCATAGGACCCACCTGTGTTTTTCGCCCTGGGTCAAGAGTATTTGTCAGCTGCAGAAGCTCATGGGTAGGATATTATAGATACCAATTAGAAGAATCAAGTAATACTGTGCTGCTTGAAACTGATAAGTTTTCTAAATGCTTCTATTAGAGTGGTAGATATTTCAGCATACAGACTGTACTCATAACTATTAAAGCATCTCCTTGACCTTTTCTTCTATTGGGTAATGAGAAAAAACATGGGTATGACACATCCAACTGTTCTGAATGGCCCTTCAGCTAGTAAAACATGAGTATGTCTCACTGGACTTACTACCAGTATCCTGTAGTGAGGGATGGAGCCCTTGAGTAGTAAGTGGTAGGAACTGCACCATAAGTGGTAGGAAGCTAAGCCAAAACTAACCTCAACACTTCAGTCCTTGTCTCTTGAATGGAAATAGCTGTGGCTGCGTGTTGGTATATTGAGAGGAATGAGCTTTCTTGATGATGACTTTTGATACTTGATGCAGTTGGAGAGAGCTGCATATAAATCTGTGGTTAAGTGGTCCCGCTTTTTCTTTGGAAAAAATCTATTGCTCTCCAGGAGAACACACAGATTACACAACATTGCAGTCAGTAAAGTGATTATATGTGGGGAGATCCATCTTTTTGTTATTAATGTTTCAGAAGTGCAGATGCTGTGGGGTTTTTGTTTGTTTTTAACTCTGAATGTGAAGAAGAGGTCAGGAGTTGAGGGGATGGGAGGGGGAAAAACATGATTTAATCACAATCTCCTTTGAGCCTTTAAAAAGGCTAGATGTCTACTACCAGCTGTCTTTTCAAACAGTTTAGGTGAGTGTTTTGTATTTGCAAAGGACTTAATCTGCCACCTTAAGCAGAGGGCACAGCTAGTTAGCTTTTCACATGACTGATATTTTGAAGGCTATGCCTTGTGTTTGTGGAGTGTTTAGAGATGCCTTAGAATGAAAGATGTAGTTTGTGGCTACGTTTATATTGTTATATAAAGTTTATTTCCATTTATAAATGTGAATTGTTTCTAAAGCACAAAAAATCTAGGAAGCATTTTTAGTCTTCATGATTTCTTTGTTCATGGTACTAAAACAAATGGGACTCGGGTTGACCGCATTCAGATAACCATGGACTCCTTGTCAGACAATGAAACATCCGTGCAACTGAACTTGAAGGCCTATTTCCTATCTGTAACTGATACTGTTTCCTCTTTCGGTGCTTAGGTTTCGTATTTCGTCACCGCAATTTGCTTCTAAGCAGCTGTAATCTTGAATTTCCTAAATTTGCTTGAATATATTGTTGTTGTTTAATAACACGAAGTATAGACTTGCATTCTGAAACTGTTTAGAGTACGAAGGTGATTTTGACCTTGATAGTATTACACAGTGTTGTTATCTGGACACTGTAGTCAAAAGTGATCTTCAAGGAAAGCTCTGTTCTTGTCAGCCTGTTCCCTGTAATAGGATCTGCAGAGCTTGATCTGTGTTTGATGTATTGGTTCTTTTCTTAAACATCTTAACCATCTACTTTTATTGTATGCAACTCTGTAGTTCGTTGCATAAAATTAAATGCTTGTTTCATTCTCTCCCCCAATACAAGCACTCACATATATGCCCTTATGTGCAATTTTTATTTTACAGTGTTACCTGTTGCGCTCCTTTCACTCATGGAGCAGAAATTGATGCCTGATGGGATCAGAACATAGACTAGAAATATTATATCTTGTATTCTGAATCACAGCTTAACTCAGTGCTGTGAGCATTTGCTTTGTTTAAGATGATGGGCCTAATCTTGAAAAGATGATTGGATGAAGTATTTAGAACCCAGAAAAATCCTCTTCTAAGTGGTGTCAAATGCTCTTCTAAAAAGTGAGTTTTAATACAAATTGACCCTAAGTGGTTATAACCTATCTGACATCATTCAGACAACTCTCTGAGGCAACTTTTTGTATCTTTGATGGTTTCTCTCTGCATTTAATACATTTTTTTTTTTCCATTTAGTACCATGTTAAAGTTTTCATGTGTTTTGAAGGGGTTGTAATTTTACCCACAAAAGTACACTCTCTGAATAAGGTACTTAACCTCTCACTGTATTTGTTTCTTGGAAAAAAAAAATGAGGTCAACATTAAACACATCACACTTATAATCTTGGATTTCTTCTTTATTCTAAGGCCCTCTGTAAAAAGTTATATATGGAATGTCAGAAATGCACACTTCAAAGCAAAATAAACTTTTCATTAGCTAAATGCTCTGTGCTATTATTTGGTCATTTTTGAGGTGGCAAAAATGCCTGACACGAACATCTTGCCCTTATTCCGCAGGGGATCACACACTGTTTTAAGTGGTCAACCTGTATATGCACATTACTACTTAGTGAGAGTGTATTATTTATAGAAATGATGAATTATTATATAGTATCTTAACTCTGCAGTGCACCCTTTTATGTATTTGCCCAGCCCAGGGTGATATTTCAGTCTGCAGAAGCAAATATATGCATTTTAGAATATAAGCTGCATAAAAGGGACTGTGTCCCTAAAAAAAGGGGGAGTTTTCTGTGCCTTTTTTT
>VZSG01000996.1:121933-176933 GCA_013398315.1 Nothoprocta pentlandii
CGCCTTTGTAGTCACAAACTCTTCCCATTTGCATTATGGCGGTCCAAGATCTCCCACTTTTGTGAACCACATGGGAAGATTGTTGAACATGAGATGATGCTTTTTTGGACTCTGCAGCTCATTAGTGTTGCTCATGTTGTGAAACACTTTTAAACAGAATTTCAAAAGCCATACGCCACACAAAGAGCAGCAATCATTTCTGCACTCTATCTTAAAAACCTACTGTACGTTTTTGCCTTTGTTGATTCCTGGAAAGATAACCTGCTAATGAATTTTTGGAAATTCACTTTCAACATGTTTGAAATAATGTTTGTCAGATTGATTATACATTGTATCTAATCCAGCCATCAATTCAACCCTCTGTTGACAGTTTCTTAACATTCATATAAATATTTAAAAGTAACTTTCCCCTTCAAACATAGTCTTTTGCTTTCCAAATGAATTTTCTCTTCCTTCCTTCTGTAGAAATTCTGCTTCTCTATTTTGTACGTGACCTTTTTACAATGAGATAGTTAAATTGGTTAAATAGTTAAATATAAAGGAGCTGTTGTTTCTCAACATATATATTTATTGTTACTTTCAAACAGTGGTTTTGGCTCTAGAGTGCAAAAAGGAAAATAGTGCTATGCATGTTGTATCTATATATTAAACATAATATGTCTTTCTGCTTCTCAAACAAATGCATTAGGGGTACTATGGATCCCTTTGAGATCTTGCCTGAGTTCTTTTTCGCGGTGATGTTTGGATAGTCTTCCTAACCTGCTTGACATCATCCATTTACATTTATTAAAAATGATTTGTTGTGTTTTTCTCCAAAAACTTCCTTTTGTGTCTAACTTGGCATCAATATGTAAAGTGTGTCTGCCTTGTAACTAAAAATAAAAAATTAAAGCATAAGGGTTTATATGGGAGAAATGTAAAAGAAAGCTCTTTTCAGCATTTCCATGCTGTATGAATATAAGACAAACTCTACCCTTGCCTAATAGCAGTGCAGAGGTGAGTGCTGCTAATAGCATTCATGTACGTGAATGGGAAAAACACTTTGTAGTGCTTACACTTACTCTTCTCTGAGCAATAGGTACAGTTACTCTGCTATAAATTGCTATTTTTTTTTAATTTGAAGATTTTACTTGTGTTGCGCTGAGTCTGTGAATATACAGGAAGGACTCCTAGCTCTATGACAGGAGAATGTTAGTCTTTTTACAGACGTACTGAGAATGCTGCGTTTTATTAACTGAACTGTTAAATATTTTGTTGCTCACCTGTCAACCCTGAGCAATAGCTCCTTGTGTCTTGGGCAGTTTGCTCAGTATCAGCCTGTATTCTAGACAGAGTGGGTAGTTCTACTTATTGCAAAGGTCACAACACTTTCAGTTCAAGTTTTCTCATTTCTGCTGTTTACATTTTTTTTTTTTCTCTAAGTTGGGAGTGCTTGGGCTGCAGCGGTTTTCCTTTTTGTGTGCATCCCTCATGTCTCTATTTCAGTTAGGATAATTCAGTTGATCTCAAGGGTAGTGTCCTGCATACACTAACTGCAGTTTTTCAGTGGTGCCTGTCTTGGAAAGCTATAGTACTGCCATTGATGGGATGAAGATTTTGAAATCTTGGCAGGCAATGGCTCTTGAACGGGGATGTGCCTTTTTTGAGGAAAACCTGCCCAAATTAGGCAAGCTTGTAAGCTTTTGGAAAACTATCCCTTTGCACACACTCAGTGGAGACATTAGCACTGAAATCCTCAGAAGTCACGGAGTGTGCTGAGTACATTTCAACCTTGGAGGTTTCTGTGTGGGCCTGGGCTATGCAGTCACCCATGGAGTAACTGAGCGTGCTGTAAGGCCAGGCCTTGCAAGACTGGAGCCAGACTCCTTGTCTGACGACTGCTCGAGGCCAGGGTGGAGTTGGGCAGCGCTTGTGCTCTCACAGAGAACTTTCCTGGCATCCAGCTGTGGAGAAGAGGAAGCTCGTTAGGGCACATCGCACAGAAAGAAGAGCAAGGCTGTGTGCAGGAGCAGTAGAGCTTGTCAGAGTTTGGGAGAAAGTGGATTACATGGGAGTATAGGGAGTCAAAAGCTGCACTGAGCCATGCTAAAGGTTCATCTGGCCAGCTACGCTTCTGTGGCAGTGATGAAGAGCCTAAGGAACTGAGCAAACTCGGAGCAATTCTTCGCCTCCTGTGTGTATCTAAAGGTGACGAACTGGGAAGGAAGTGTCAGGAGCAGATAGGAAACTAGCTGATTAGTGTATTTGAATATGATAAGGAAGGAGAAGTAGAGCTCAGACTAAAATCTAGTTGCATGGATGTGAAGCTGAGCGTCTAGAATCCATTCCTGGGTCTGGAATGACATGCCAAGAATGAGTTGAGCGGGAGGGTTGTGCGAGGAGAGACAATGGGCATTGGCAATGGTCCTGTCAGTGAACTGGGGGAGGGTGAGAAAACTGGGACTCGCTGAGCAGAGGAAATTGTGGAAATGGATTCAGAAAAAGAAAGGGAGCTTAGGCCAAAAAGTAGGGGAACCATTAATGAGAAGATGGCATAACTGGAAGCATGTGGGGAGAATGGGATTCAATTTGGGTAGTGCAGAGGAGTTGGGTGACACTGTGACTTGCTGGCACTTAGGACATGTGATAGGATTAGTGCATTAGGAGTGTCAAGTCCAGAACACCAGGATCAGAAGGCAGTGCAATGGGTGCACAAAGGGAAGGAAGCATGGAGCAAAGGATGAAGATTAGATAAGAAACAGCAAAGAGATAAGGAGTGAAGGGATCTAGTTGTCCTTTTGCATGCTTGGCTTTGTAGCCTTCCTGTTTTTATGCGACTCTCTCTGTAATATTTAAGTAAAGTTGATTTACAGGTTTGTATTTATTTGAATGAATGAATTTTGATATTTGTGGTTGCAGTTTGCATCTTTATTCACTCATGGAAGACTATTGGACCAACCCCCCAAATGAGAGCTTTATTCAGAAGCATATGCCCTGCTGCTTTACATGGGCTCATTGGTGCACAAAGTTTTGAGGAATTGTCTAGCAAAATGCATTTAGATGAGACTTTTCACTCTGCATTATGTTTTTTCATATGCAAAAAAAAAAAAAAAGCTGCTTTAACTCATCTTGTATTTAAAAAAGGAAAAAAAAAGCTATCAAACAGAAGATAAATGAGGAAAAGAAATAGACTCTCGTGTTGATCTGTCACATTTGGGGCTTATAGGTGTGGCATTCACTAAAAATGTGTAACCAGGATTTTGCCGTAGTGAAAGGAAAACTGGCAGTGAAATGAATCGAGAGCTGTGATGCAGCACTATGTAAATGTCTTCTCACCTAGCCTGCCTGTCTCTCACAAGTATAACAGTCTGTATATGCTCATTCGTGTGTTGTTAAGAGAAAGGCTGAAGGAGAAGGGTTAGAGGAAAGTTGTGTGTGGAGGTGCATTTGTGTTTCGTGGGGAGCACATCCTGGCATATGTTCTTAATATATCATTATAGCACAGAAACTCCAGCAAATCTTTAGCCTGTTTCAGGTGTGTGAAAATTTCTAAGCAAACACTGTAGTAGAGTGCATATTGGTTTGCTCAAAGCTCCTGGCATGAGCTGGTCAAGGAGTCCACATAAGATTCTCTTGGAGAACAGTTTGCTCGCATTCAACGTGTACAGAAGAGGTTAGTGTTGCCTGCTTTACCTGAAAACCAAAGCTGTAAGCTGGGCAAATGCACCAGCCTGTCCTTTAGGTAATGAGAATGCATAGACATATCACATGATATGTGTGACTTAGTTCCTATTTAAATCAGTGCCATGGGCATTTACAGCCTTATTTTTGGAATGGGAGGGGGGATAAGGTTGGAACCTAGCTATTTAAAGATGAAAAAATAATTTCCCTGCAGCTGTGTGGCTGTGTGAGCCTTGTGAGATGCTAAGTAGTAGCCCAACAAACAACCTGGGAAGGGTAGAAGCAGGATTCATACAACATGGTTAGAATTACAAGCACCAACAATGCCTCGTCTGGATGACCCAGAAATGTTTCCTTTCCCCATTCTGGCTTTTGCTCTGATTTTTGACAGCCTTATGTAACATTCCTTTTGTGAATAAGCTTATAAAGTTGCTGAAAACTATTTTGTAGAGGTTCAGTACAATTGGTATGAAATTGTTTCTGAAATAGGGAACTTGTGCTGGTCGGAAGAGGAAAATTTTCCGCCGGAGGCATGCTGTTGTGGAACACATGCATTCAATTTAGGCATTTTTGGAGAGTGCTTCTCAGTATTTGTTGATGCTTAAAGATGCCTTGTCTTGAATAGAATCTCAGGTATAATGTTTGTAACGTTTGAACCTGTTGAATTGTTCAGGCTAACAAACCTTGTCTCTGCTATGCTTTACAACATAAAATACTTTATGTAGCTAATAGGTGTTTAGTAGAAATACTGGATGATTAGGAGCAATGTGACAAAGTAGCACATCCTGATCATGCAAAGATCAGGAAGTTTTTGGGAGGATATAGTGTGATATTCTTGGATATTCTTGGTTTTTATGCGTACATTCATAGAAATTTACATTGACTTGAATGTCACATCTGGCATTGGCTTGGTGTAATGATATCTTTGTGGTTTGTGGGTTAACCTCTGAAAACAAAAAAGGCTGGAATATTGACAGGGTAGTTAAAAGCTTGAGGAGAATCCATGCTTCTGGAAAAATTGAGCAAATTAAATTTAGAGGAAATTAAAAATAGTATTTAAAAATTAGTATACAATAGTTAAGTGGGGTTTTTCTTGTTTCTTTGTTCCCTGTATTGTGCTCTATGTGGAGGTTCCTGGTTAGTGGAGCAACATAGATTTCCCTCTGGGGGCAAGTCATTCGTCTAACCTTCTCAGCTGGGGGTGAGATTGATTCCTTAATTGGAATAGCGACAATCCATCCTGAAGCTTCCTCAAGGTATTAGGGTTAAATTAAACAGTCTGGGACTAGTGTGTAAGCCCTAATGCACTTGGAGAGGCTTTCTCAGATAAGGAGAATTTTACAAAAATAATCAGAAAATGAACCCAAAACAAAGAAAGAAGCCACGGGCACAAATCACCCTGACAGAAGGGAACTAATGCATCTTCTTTGTACATTGCAGTGCTTAGTACTCAAATTCTCTCAGGGCAGGGGGAAAAAAAAAAGGAAGAAGGAAAAAGAAAAGAAATATATGAACATATTCTATTAATGGAATTGCATTAATATCTTGTTTTCCATCCTTTGTATGTGTGTTCCATTTCCTAAAATATATAGGGACACAAATACTAAATTTGCAGAATGAAACTTCTAGAAAAGCCAGGAAATAAACATT
This sequence comes from Nothoprocta pentlandii, assembly GCA_013398315.1. Taxonomy (NCBI): domain Eukaryota; kingdom Metazoa; phylum Chordata; class Aves; order Tinamiformes; family Tinamidae; genus Nothoprocta; species Nothoprocta pentlandii. The sequence goes on from VZSG01000996.1 coordinate 127,244, forward strand.
TTACAACATTTTAAACATTTCACAACTGTGACATTTAAACATTTCACACTCCTGTACCATTTTGCGAAATGTTAAAGTTGTGTCTGCTTGTGTGTATTTAAAGTGTACAATTATGGATGAGTCTCCTGAGGATAAAAATGTCATAGTTGCAGTCAGCTGTTCTGGAAATTCATTAACCTTGATGAATAAAATAATATGGCTGACTTGTATTCTGTGTATTAAGTGCTCACAGGCAAGAATTAACTATAACAGTCAAGTAACCTTATTGGATGTTCTTATTGACCGTAATGAATATCATTCACTTACAGGAGTACGCCAAATAAAAGGGAGGAGGGGAGTAACTCCGCATTTCTACATAAAAAATGTGCCGTTTCGTCTGCCTTGCTCCTTGTCACTTTGCTTCATTCTGTTTCAGTCTGCACGAAGAAAACAAAAAGCAATATTTTTCCATCTTAAAATATATTGGTATTCATTCCATAGAAGTAGAAATATATCTAGATATCCAAAAGGCCTGAGGACTTTTGAGAGTTGAAAAAGTGAACCTTTATTAATAGTGTTTGTGAAGATGTATTTAATGTCACTGGTGGAAACTGGCAGATGTTTCACCTTGATGAATATGTGTGTGCTTGTTTTTTATTTACCTCTAGTTCTGGAGGTGCTCTGCTGAAGTTATTCTAACATAATCTTCCTCGACCCTACAGGTTCATGGCCTCCCAGTTTCTGTGAGAAAAATTACAGCCAGATAGGGCAGGAACTTGGAGAAAGGCCTGTTGCAGGGAACTTTAGTTTGTGTGGGGAAAAATAGACTCTTTGCTTTCCCCCTCTTGGCTGAGGGCAGTTGCAGTTTCAAGTCAACCTTTGGACTGCACATATAGGTTTCCAAAGGCCTGTAAGTGTCAGGTGTTGTCACTATGGCACTGAATGGACCTCAGTGTCCTCCCTGTTGGGGCAGATGCTGTAGTCAAGTTATGAGAAAGCCCCTTTCTTTCCCTTGCCATTTGTAATACACAGGTAAATGTGATTTTTTCTTCTTTTTCCTATCTCCTACATCAGTCTGGCTCAGGAGGCAAGCTTGCTTTCTCTGCTTGGCAGATAAAGCATCTGGCAGGTTGAGGGCAATATCCTCTTTCATATTTTTTGGATGACTCAACTGTTCATCAAGCAAATGGTCTATCTCTGGGTTATAAGATAGTTGGGGAGTCATGGGATGCTCAGGGAACTGTGCCCAGATGCTTCGGTTGCTTTATGAAGATCAGTAGCTCTAATCTGTGCATGGCAAAGGTTGGACAGGAGGTTCCTGTTTATTCTTCTTCGAACAGGGACTTTTTTTTTGTGTTCTTTATGTGCTCTTTAATCCAACAAAGTTGCAGGAATATACAGTGGGTCAAAGCTGAAATAAAGCATGGATAAGAGGAAGAGTAGAAGGAGAAGAAAAGGAGGACAGACTTTTTTTTTTTTTTTAATACTGAGTCGAAATATTTTACCAAGGAATTGATTGACTTTGTGTCACAGAACACCGAAAAGCTTTGGAGATCTCTGACCCTCTTGTACCGCACGTCACATGGATTTGCTGCAACTGTCATGTCTTGAGTATGGGCTTCTGCCTTCACAAAGTTTAGGAAGATCAGAGTTGTTATGAGTCAGTTGTCTTGCAGAGGAATTAATCTGAGATGAGCAGCTATTTTGAATGGCTGCTCATATTATTAAATGCTTCTGATACTCAAAATAGAGTTGCTATGATATATGCACTTATTTCTTGAAACAGCCTTCTAGGTGAGCATTTCTGAGATGACTGTTCAGAGGATTTACATTGTTTTATATGTTTAGGTCTTGGAATATTTGATGTTGAAATTAGTAACTGTGTGTTCTTCTTCAGCCTAAATGGAATACGAATAATAAAGGTGGAAAGAATCAGCCAAAGAAACACAACAACACATGCTTTTGGTATAGTTAGTGAATCTCAGCTATTAGAATTCTAAGTAATTTCAATTTTGGAAGATAATCATGATATTTATATTTACTTTCCTACAATTATAACTTCAAATATGAAGCCCTTATGATAAGTACCAAAATAGCTTTGTTTCACAGACATTTGTGCTCTGTAGAATGTTTTTCAGTTTACTTGCTTTTACTATTGTAACTCTTACTTTGTGCCATGGTTCAGTTAACACATGTATAAAGGGGTCGATCAGGTCTTACTCCTGTAAGTAATTTCAATTATTTGAGAGCATGAAAGAGGTAAGGGGATGAACTTTTTCTTTAGAGGCTATGCACCTGATTTGCCTGTTTGCACTGTGAGTCTCTGGCTGGTTTTGGTTGGTTGTGGGGGTTTTTTGTTGTTGTTTTTTGAGGTTAATTAGAAATTTAGATCATCAAGCTTAGTTCAGTAATGCTGACTCTGCTCTGAACATCTGTTGCTCTGTTTGCATCTGTGTCAGTACAAGGCAGGGCAGTGATCAGAACCTTCAGCCTAATTTCAAGCGTGTTCTTCCAAAACATTTGTGTGTTCAGTCCTGTTAGTAAGAGGCTCTTCTCCAATTCTGTGTATAGATGCCTTGTGCTTCAGTCTTGAACTCTGGGAGACTAGCATCTTATTCCTTAATATCCCGTCATCTTCCGTTGTTGTCCCCTCGCTTTTGTTTTGCCTTCCATCAGCAGATTATTTATACTCAAAAGCATTGTTCTTCTTTGTGTGTCTCTTGTGTTACTCAAAGGTTAACACAAGTCACCACGTACTTCACATTCTGAAGGTTATGTTTCCAAAAATGCCAATAAATTGTAGTGCGGTGACCTTGTACAGAGTTAGGCACCAGTGAGGAAATGTCACGATTATCTAAGGAAGCTTCCTAAAGATTGATTGAATGCTGCAAGTGCCATAGAAGTAGAAATAAATTCTTTGAATCTGAGTCTGCAGAATATTGGAAGGAGAGTTGTTAATAGTAATTTGCTCAATCTTTTGGGCTGCTTTGGGGAGGCTAATGCATGAATTGCTGAGGTTTCTGTTTTATTATATACTTGTAATAACAGTGAAATTCCTATGAGCAAGAAATTGCATGTTTTTCTTTTCAGAAAGTATTCAATAATTTAATTATGGTTCTGCAGAAAAGCAATGACAAAAACAGTCATTTTAGGTTCCTCTGATACTTTAAGTTTTTTCAGTTGGACTTAAGCAGATAAATGTATTTCTTAGACAAATATGTTTCTCTTGGCATAATGTGGATTAAACTGAGGTTTTTAAGAGATTTCATGAGTTAATATTATGGGCTGTCTCATTGTAATCAGCTATTTGAATTTAATGCTAGCTCTCAAGAAATGTTATTCTAGCAAATATTTATTTTGATTTCTTTGGTTAAAGCTAACTTTATTGTGTGTCCTTCCTGGACTCTGTCTAATAAGTACTCAGAATACTTTTGGAAGCATGGTAATGTAAATAGGGTCTGTCTTCAGCTTATATATATGAAACAATAAAAGAACAATTCACAAATTTATTTCCCTTAATGGTAAGTTACATTGTGAAACATGTGTGGGATCTGATTTCCTTCCTTCTCCTTCCACCCCTATTATGATTTAAAGTAAAAATAGAGAGAAAATGAATTCTCTTGTACTTCAATTTCCAACACACTTCACAGGTCTCAGACTTCTCAAATCCATCCCATAACTCTTAGCCTGTGAAAAATAACGATGCGCTCTTGCAGCTACGCTTGCTCAAGTTCTCGCTTGCTGCACCATCATAAGCCTGTGAATAGCTGTACTGAGTCAAAGTTAAAAAAATAAAGTAGAGGATAATCCGTTTTATTGTATTTTCTTAAATTGAAAATCAATATGGTGTGCTGGTAAAGAGCAGAATGACTGTGTTTTCCTTAGCATCCCTAGAAATGCTTTTAATAGCACTATTTATTCAATACTAAATCATATCCTTCTGATAAATAACCATTGGAAAAAAAATCAAACATAACATCAATATGTAATGGCATCTGTCTAAAACTCTCCAAGTCTAGACGTTGAGTTGCATGGGCAATAACCAAACATCCCTGATGGAGGATAGTGTGGGGTTTTGTGTTTGTTTTTCATTTAAGTTAATTACCTCCTTCTTAAATGAATAGTGGGGAGATCCTACATGACCATGCTCAGAACTAGTGAATTGTAATAAACTTTATAGGCTGTAGCATTGTGAAAACCTCTTTGGACATTATGGGAAGGCCAATTAGTTTACTGCACAGGTGAATTGGATGAGCTGAGCTGCGCCTTTCAGCACTTGGGCTCCTCTAGTTGAAGCAAACATGCTCAACTAGTTCTGAAAATGGGCTGTTCCTGTTCTCTTGCTTCGGGAAAGGTTTAGTCCAAATGACTGAAATTTTACTGTGCTTGTGATGCTCTGTCCTGTTCTGCTTCTGGAACAGAGCAGCTGCAGAGTGACCTGAATTTATGTTTCTCTTGCAAGGTGCTGGTCTACTTGAGCTCTTTGCAGTATTTTTGTAACTGAACCATCTGTATTCATCATTATTGCCATGTTATCAGCTGTTTGTTTTGAATATCTGGATTATGGGGAAAGTGAATTTGTAACAGATTTGCACCTAATTTGTGGGTACTGTTTGTTCCAAATAGACTTAGAGAATCCATGACTTTCTGGAAGCAAATTGCATAGATTTCCTCCAGCAGTACTGGCTGGAGCAGCCCAGAACTTGCCATCCTTTTTGATACATTGTCATTTGTTATTGCTATGGTAGGATGACACAAATAGCACATTATAATGTAGCAGTCTCTTTTTTTTTTTTTTTTTCTCTTGTTGTTCTTGTGATAGTTGTTTACTTGATCTTGCTGGAACGAGAGAAGAGTGGAAACCAGGGCTGTCAAGCCGTGTGGTTTTATTCATGAAACTTCCCGTGCACTCTGTGTGGTGAAGCAGGTCCGAGTATTGCTTCTGTGGTTCTGACTCTCTTCTGTGGCATTGTCTTAGTAAAGGAATTCATTAATAAACGTTAATAAATGTTTCTGTAGAACACATTGTGCTGTGACGCCGAAAGCTTCCTCAGCAATTCTCCCTTCTATTATAGAAGCTTTTATTAACCTTGAACCCTAGTTCATGCTATTACTTTAATAACATCATGGTTACGTGGTGGTCGTTAAGCGGGAATGTTTTTGTCATTGTCTCCATAATCAGTCCAAAGTACAGCAAGCTGCTTTACACTTCAGGAACTGTAGCAGCCTTTCAGAAAGCGTCTTTGGTGCCTCACATTTTTTCAGCCTGCTAACACATTCAGAACACAGGGCAAGCAGCTTAAGATCTGAATGAGATTGTTCACCAAATGAGTTGGTGCAGCATATTAATTTGCTAGCACTTCTAAATGCCTTCAGTGTTACAAGAGTCTGCAATGTCACTAAAATACCAAGAGCTTTGTTAGTTCTAAACTCCTTAAAAGAGAGTTTTAAATTCTTGTCTGCCTGCCGTAGCCTTGACAGCTTTATAAAGAATTTCAAGATTGAAAAAATGTTGTGCATCCCATGCTTAACAATGTTAGTAAGAATCTTTTCCTGGGAGTGTTAGTGATCTTGGAGTTCCGCTGTGCTCTAGATTTTTATTGTGTAGCTTATTATATGAGACTACTGTTAATGCTGTTTACCTAAATGCCAATGGCGTTACGTTTATTGCGGTTTTTAATATGTATTTGGTCCTGGTGTACCATGTAGGATTCATGTTGAAAACACATTTTTCTTTATGATTAGATTGGCTAATAAAACATTATTTTAATGAGACCAAGTGTCTCATCACTCTGTTTTAGTATGTACTTTCCATTGCCCCATCTGGGAGTATAGATTTGTAAATTGGCATAAAGATGCCCATCGGAGGATCTGATATGAAACTAAATCATTTTTTCTCTTTGTGTATTTAGACAAAAGAATTTGAAGGCAGTACTCTGGCAATTCTTGGAGAAGAAGGATAGGAACAGGTTTTTTTTAAATTCCAAGTTTTGAACATTTTAGAGTGGTGGTTTTCTTGAGGGGGCGGTGGTGAAGGAGGTAGTTTTGAGATTAATGTTTTTGTTGAGAGATTGAGCTCAGAGATTTCAGTGAAAAGCTGCCTGGATGGGTGGGTAGTACATTATTTTATCACCTGTTGCATCAGAACCTCAGGCCAATTCTTACGAACCATTAGCAGTAGCAGCCCATTCAAAATTGGGAAGCAAATGCGAAGCAGTTGCAGCTGCATATACACTAGTGTTTAAGAATGGAATTTTTTTAAAAGACATTAAAGTGCTGTCCTTTATTTCACTGATATTAGACATAGGCTGATGTACAGTACCGGAAGATGAGATGGGGAACAAAATGGTCAGACTGATGAGACAGGAACATGTGGCTTTTTCTATGAACTCTGCTAAGCACTGCCTTTAATTATTTAGAGTTCTTTCTTTCATAAAAACCAGGTAGCTTTGACAATCAGTAGATGCCCTGTTGAAACTAAACTAGAGTTTCTGGAAAGTATCACGTATTAATGTAAGGTGGCACATTGTCTGTTGAGGCAGAGTGTGGCCTTTCTACAAAATCTTTGTCCTGGTCAACAAACCGTTGTCCTGCTTGCAGTGCTGAGGTTTCCATGTCTACCTCATATGACCAATGAAGAAGCCCCAGCTTGAGAGTAGGGAATACTTGCTTTGGAGCAGGGAGTCGTCGTCTTTGTAGTCAGCATTTCCCAAAAAGGGGGATACTTTGGGTCTCAAATTATCTTTGCAGCTGCTATTGCTTACTTCAAATGTGTTGGTGGGTGTTTCAGATTTAGGCTTGGAAGAGATAATTTACAATGCAATTATCTGGTCTGTATCAATGTCATGTCTATAGTATAGAAACCAGTTCTTTCTTCTTCCTGTTTCACAAAGCTTAGTGACACATGATCTCTTCATTGTGTTTGTATGCATGTTTGTTTAGTGTATTGGAGTTTACCTTGTTCTCTTCAGATGCTTGTAATTTTCTCATGGTGAATTTTAACTAGTTGAATGAGGAACTCGGTTCAGTCATGATCCAAGAACCTCGAGGTTTGGCTGTATGAATGCTCTTCTATTGACTCCATTGCAAACGTGCAATGTGCGTGGGAGAACTTTCTTTTGTATTGTAGCATGTAATTTAATTGTTTATTTGGTGATTTGTCTCAGATTAAATTATTCCGTTGTCACGGCTGAACAAATGCTTTGTGTACTTCTGGTGGGTCAGCATTTTGTACAGTATTTCCCCTCCTATATTCCACCTACTTCAACGCATTCATTTACTCTTGCTGGGATCTTATTATTGAGAGCTGAGAGAGGCTTCTGTTGCAAAAAAGAGGCTTTATGCGGTGGTTATTCAGCTAAGGGAAATGCGATTATTTTCCTCAGACTTAAACTTTGTTTTACTGTGAGTTCACATTAGAATTAATGGAAGTTGTGCCACAGTATTTGAGGACAAGCTGGATTGAAACAGGACATAACTAAGCGTTTAAGAATGAGTATATGGTCTCTTACTCTAAAAGATCCTATTACAAATTAAGTGGAGACAAAAGGCCTTGCTGTAAGAAGTACTGCAGAGCTCTGCAAATAAAGCACAAAAAAAAGTTGGTCCTTTTTCTCAAGAATGTGTCAGTTAATCTGATAATAGTAAAAGAGGAAAATAGTTAAAATACTAGTTCAGTGTCTTGGTTGCCATAATAGATGGACTTAAGATTTCTTTTTCCCCCCTCTGTGATCCTTGGCCTCTTATAGAGCATAGAAGTGGAGCATAATACTGAGTTATGAAATGTGTTTTGAATGGGCTTTGATAAGAAATTTTGAAGAGATCAACTTTGCACTTCAAATTTAAGTTGGAATTATGCCTGTGTTTGCAGACATTCAAAATGCTATGTGCTTGGAATTCCGTTCTTGCAAAAAGGGACACTGTCTGTCTGCTTGTTGCACTAGATTTCTGAATCATTCAATGTCCCTGATTTATTTTTTTTTTTTTTAAGGCTTGAGGAGGAGGGGAGTTGAAGGAGGAGGGTTTACTGAGAATTCTCCTGTTTCATGAACACACTAGGTCTTGGTTCAGAGCAGAAGCACCGAATCGGGTGTCTGGTTATAAACAATGTAGGGACAAATAGAGATATTTAAGGCATAGCAGTTATCTCATTTGGTCCTCAGTGAGAAGTGGCCCTTTACAAATCTAGGACTGCGGTTGTGATGTTGTGGTATTTAAGATTTTTTTTTTTTTTGTAACATCATCCACAAAGGAATACTTTATAGTAGTAATTTGGCAACATTTTTATTTCCCAGCGTTGCGCAAAAGCATCCTGTAAAGACATGGTGCCTGCAGAGGAGGTTTTTGGTCCAGTCTCAGATCACTTGACCACTGAAGACGGGGAAAAAGTGGAGTCGAAGGAGCAAGGGCTGCTCTCTTATTTAAAACACAAGGGAAAGAAAACTTCACAAAACAAAACCACTTTGACACATTAGCAGAAAAGGGAATCGTGTGCATGCTGAGTTAACTGATAGGTGATTAATGGAGATTATTGAAAATATTAAGCTTACATGATTAGACTTAATTTCTTCTAAAATGTAGCACACATGCGTTGTAGGTACAGAGATCACAGATTTTATTTTGCATGGCTTAACATGGCCACTAATTTCTACATTATTACATATTGATTTATAGAAATAGAAATAAATGTGTGTCGTCAAATATAACTCTTCTAAAGTCAGTCTAAAGTCTAAATACATTACCAAAGACAACTACATCTTAAGTGTTGTTTTCTGAATAGTTCTGTTCCACTGTTGTAACTTGGTGTGATGATAGAAGGCAGAATCACTTTTTTTGGTGTCCTCTAAATATATGAGTGGTCTTGTTTATTTTTCCTATTCTGGTTATTTCTGCAATGAGCAGGAACTCTGTACAGTTCATTCTTAATAATTAGTACACAGTTGCCTCAAGGGAAACTGTGTGGGCAAGAGATCTTGTTGATCTTTGTTTTAACAGCTGGTATTATTAAGGGAGAGCTTCACGGAATGGAAAGTAGAGGATGAAAATCAGTCACCACTTAATCCAAATATATAGCCAGGCACCAAAAGATTTACTGGGAGTTGGTTTGAAAATTGCAGCTGTTCCTTTTTTTTTTTTTTTTTTTTTTTTTTTTTTTTTTTTTTTTTTTTTTTTTTTTTTTTTTTTTTTTTTTTTTTTTTTTTTTTTTTTTNTTTTTTTTTTTTTTTTTTTTTTTTTTTTTTTTTGTTCAGGATAAAAGAATGGCTGTGTATTAAAGCAGGGAAGTGGGATACTGCTGGCCAGCCATGAAAAGTTGCAGTGTTGTCAACTGAGAAAAATCTTAGTGGAAATAGGACGACAACAACATATCCTTAGCGTTGTTACCCTGCTGCAGTTCCTGCGGGAGGCAGCGCCGATGTGGAGCTCTGTTTCTGTTTGTGATTTATACCATCCTGGCAGCAACGATACACCCAGAATCTGCTCATTTTCAAAGCTCTAGTTTATAACACGTAGAACAGAGCAGTGAACACCGCGAGGTCAGTGCAGTTTCAGACTGCTGCTCTGGATACTGTCAGCAAAAACTGAATCTCTTTCCCTGCTGCTGTTCCCCTGGGATGAGCAGAGGAAGAGGCCAGCATTGTTTTTCATTTTGTTTTGTTTCTTTGTTTTCTAAATGAGCCTGGTGGGTGTGGGTATCATTAATACTAATGAGAGAAATTCAGTGATACTCTCCCAGAGGCCCAGTGGGTTTCAGCAGTTACCAGCCTCTGCTTAGCTAATGACTCCGAGGAAAATTATCTGAATTTTAATGTCTAGATTCCTCTTTTTGTTTATCCCACTGTCTGTTAGGAATAAGTTCATTTAAGTCAATGAAATTGTACTAATATCAAAAGGAGAAGCAGCATCTGTGTGTTTGTCCTTGATTAAAATAACTGAATATGTGTAGGAAAAGACTAAAATGCAGTAATTAAACTAGTTGGCATTTCTGACAGTACTTCTGCCATTAGTTGAGGTTTTATTTTCATTGTTAAGAACTTCCTAATATCCTTCACTTGAGTTGTAGTTCGCACGTTGTAATATACCTTAAAATAAAACCCCATCCCATTCTGGGATTTCTTGTGTGAATTTTATCATCAGAATTGAGTGCTTGGGAAGGAGCGTTGGCTGTCGAGCGCTCTGCTTGTGACACATGGTTCTCATTGCAGTGAAGCCGTGCAGTGCCTCAGAGCTCAAAACAGATGAACTTATTTGAGGGAAATGAATTGCTGCAGCAGCATGGTGATCTTTGAGAAGCAGCTCTTGGATATAGCAAACAATTTTTGTGAGCCTTAACCTTTTTTTTTTTTGTAGAAAAACATAATATTCCTTCTCGACAGTGTGACATTTTGCTTTGAGATGCCCATTTCCCCAGGCAAGAGATGTGTGCAGCTTTCTTTGAAGCATCTCCCACTGATAGCTAAGGGTGACTTGTGCGACACCCGCACCACCTCTGTGCAACCTTTTCAGGAAATCATTGGCCTGAATGAAAAGGAAGTCCCGCCCGTAAGTCCACCTAATCTATCCCATTGAACATCCATGAGCTCCTGCCAACCAGGGTGTGTAACCAACATAATTTCGCGTCAGAAACTTCCCTTATTCTAAGAAAAGAGGCTTCCTGCTAGTCTCACATTAGTCGCCTTGTTGTCTGAAACTATCTGGTATCTTTTGACTCAGTTGCTGTTTCTTTTAGTCACCTATTGCTCATCAGCTCTGTCCTATTCCAGTGCAGGGGTTGCTCCTTCCTGCTGCCCAGCATGAATCACTTCTCTGCTTGTCTTGCCTCTCCTCGCACCCAATGAAAGCGGCTGCAGCACCAGCAACCACGTCCCACTTGCACTGCAGATTTTGCACCTTCCTGCCTGCCTGCCGCGTTCACCTTGTTGTCTGTGCGGTTGCCACAGTGGGGCTGCGAGTTCACCACATCCTTTGCAGGATACATCAGGCAAAGAAGGCTCAGCTTGACTCCAGGATGAGGCTTTGGGCTCTCATATGACTTGGGCCATGGTGGGGACAGCTGTGTTGGCTACCGTGGTAGGAGCAGCCCAGGAGCCCTGAGGTGGCCATTGCTGATGTGCAGCATCTGCCCGGTGCTGCTGCCTGCACCCACAGTGAGTCAGGCTCCTGGCTGCCATGTGAAGTGGTACAGCTCATGCTCTGAGCTTTCAACCGAGAGCTAAAATCCCCTGTGTGTGTATGGGTGTGTGAAAACGTGACGCATGATGACGCTGGTTGATGACGTTGTATCTACGCACACAGGGAAGCTACCTCCTGTGCCCCGAAAGCATCAGTTTTGCAAGACACCCAAAGAGGTTCTAAAAAGGGTCACAGATGCCAGTGGTTGGGCTGTGCTCCCAGTGACCTGTCAGGCAGGCAGAGATGTTCTATTGTTGACCTGAGATATGCTGTGCTGTTGTTGGAGTGACTCTCCATTCCTTACTTCCTTTCAGCACTTGTCTCTTGTTCTGCAGCACTGTTTCTCTTCAGGAGCTCTGCATCTTGCTCTGGCCTTTTGGGCCCTGTTGTGAGTTGGCTTCTGCGACCAGGCTGTAAACTGCTCTAGCATGAAAATAAACTCAGCATATTGGTTAGCAGGTGATGAACTTCTGTAATTATACTGTAGGTGGGAAAGTAATTGGCTTCACTCAGCATATCTGCAACCTTTGTTTTGGTCTCCTCAAGCAGGAGACCTGCTTTTTCTGGGTTGCTTCTTGCTTGTCACAAGTGGAGTTTCCATCAGGATGGAGTTAAAGAGTATGGAGGGACCTGTGTGTGACAGAGCACTTAATTGGCAGGAGGGGTCACCCTTGAGTTTGTGCAAGGTGGCTTTTTGGGTGGGGGTGGGTGTGCTCTGTCTCTGGGGCAGTTAAGCAGCTTGGTCGCTGTGCTGCACTTGGCTTGGCAAATGGCCTTGCTATTATCCTGGGGCAGTATTACTGCAAATCCAAATTAAAATTAAAATAAATATTAGAGGAGTTGGTTTGTTTTACAACTTCAGCTAAGTGAAGGACTCAAAGGTTAAAATGTACATCAAGAACTGATGAGTTCTTAGTGTTTTGGGGGATATAAGTAGGACAATTAGAGGTGAGTGCAGTAAGAGATATTATTAACATATAAATACAGATGCTTGTTTGGTTGTCCTTAACTGAGGATTTCAATAACTTTCAGGGACAGTCTTTATGTGGGAAGTTACCTTTCATCAGTAATAGGTGAATCAGCAAATGCTGAGCTCCTCTTGTATTTTTTTTTTCTCATCTCTGCTTTCTGGAAGACTCTTGCAGTAGGAGTCTCCAGTTTGTGTTTTGTTTCATTATTAATTTGCCTGAAGACTCTTATATTTGCATGTGGCTTCATTGTGGGTCTCAGGGTAGCTGTGCATCTGAATTTTGTTATACCCTTCTAGTGCTAAAGTTAGTGACCCTGTGAAGAATCATCAGCTTGATAATTCTTCATTTTTAATTTGTATCTGTTAAGCCATAGAATTTAAAAGCAAGGAAAAACTAGAATTGGAACACTGTAATGTGTTTTTGATCTTCATTTTAATTCCCTTTTCCTGTTCCCTTTTCCTGGGGAAATGAGTGAGAGATTTTCTGTTTTTCTTAAAGTCGAGGGGAAAGATATGAAATAGATGGAAACTAATGTTTAATTCCTGTATTCTAAGTTGTATATTTAGGAGGGTGAATAAACAAGCTTTGTTTTGTTTTAGCAGAGGAAAAAATGAAATTCCCAGCAGTGAGCAAGTAGAATTTCCTCAAATATTCTTAAACTGGAATAAACGCAGGTCTTTCATATTGCTGGATTAAAGATGTAGAAGAATTATGCTAAATACTGAGCCTTTGTTCTCCTGCTGTTAGCATATGAATTTGCAGCACTGTCTTCCTGCTTGTGTCTGTGCTAAGGTGCCTCTCTCCCTGCACTGCTGCCAGTGGGAGCAGCAGCACGAATGACAGATTAACCTGGTTACTGAGATAGTACAGCCTGCCGCCTGCCTCTCTGGAGCAGGTCTGCGTGGGTGACACAACCATTCACCTTCCAGCCCTTCCTCACAATGCCCCGGAATCTAATGTTTCGTTCCCCATAGAAACCAAACTGCATTCTCATGACTTCTGGCCTGGCTCTACGGTGAAGTTCGACTCCAAGTCACTGGTCTTTGTGTTCAAGTGCTGCTTAGTGAACGCAACGAGTGAGCGACACGTAAGCAAGTGCCTCTTGCTGCAGGGAGCTGAAGTGATTAACTGATGGGAAGAGCAAGCCCACCGCCTTTGTGTTAGTAAATACTAATGCTGAAACCTGCTGGTGACAAATTAAAGTCCCATCTATCCTAGGGTTTGTACAAACCTTAAGTTGAACTATTTCACAATAGATGAAAGCTTTCTTGAAAGAATAAGCAGCATCTTTCTGGGCTCATCTTCAAAGACCCGATGAATTACATTTTCTTTCTTTTTCTTTGTTGTGCAGTAATTGGTTCTACTTCATGCTATCCTGATTAGAAGTAGAAAGAAAGGTTTCTTTTGATGGCCAACTTCTTCCCAAAATGTTTTACTTTATAGGGGAATGTGATTTTAGAACAGCGGAGAAGTGAGAGCATTTGCCACTTTTAAGTAGTGGTTATTAAAAAAGGGTAAAACTAGACAGACATGGCTATTTTCATTCCAAGCATTGTCAGCGCAGAAAGCTTGCAGAGAGGTTCAAAGGGAATGCATAAATGCTAAGTTGTGTGGGCCACGGTAACACGGTAAAAATCCTGGGAGAGAATTAATGGAAATAGAAATAAAGCTAGAAACATGCTGCCTTTAGGGATGCAGCTTTCCAAGCCTTCCAGGTATTAGAACGTGTGGTTCCCTCTCCAGGTACTGGAAGGACTGAAGTTCTTTGTTTTGTTTTTTTTCCCAAGACCATATTAAGCAGTGAACAAGTGCACGTGTGGCGTGGTGGGTTTGTTTTGCTTCCAAAGTGCTTGCACTCAAACCTTGGTTTTGCAGCATGTCTGTTCAGATTGCTCCATGTTTGAGGAACATGGGTGGTGGGCAGAGCCCTCACAGGTGGCCTGGAGAGTTGTCTGAAGAGCAGAGGGTTGCAGCTCTGTGAGCAGTTTAGTCGGGTGCACATCTTGCTTGTCCGAAATCTACCTCTCCTTTTAATAAGCTGTTGATAGCAGACTTGGAGGTGGGGAATGTTGAGGTTTGGCGGACGAGATGATGGTATATGCAAGAGCTGCTTTGGTAGCAGGCGCAGTTGTCCGAGCAGCCTTTAGCTGTAAACTAGTCCCTCGTGCAAAGCAGAGTTAGTGAATTCCTCTAGAAAAGACTGCAGTGTTTGTGTGCTTAAGAAAGCAAGTGCAGGGCGACCTTCCCCCGTGGCTCTCGCTGCCCACATGTCCCACGGGACTGGTGGGAATGAGGTCCCTGACCGCTGTGTCACCATTCTTGCCCTGTCTCCTTGTTCATCTCAAAGCACGCAAAAGCCTCGTGGAATGTTTTCTAATGCCATTCCAAACAGGAGGGCTGAGGGGGCTGCGCAGGCAAATGCAGGAGACCGCCTAGATGGAAACACAAATGTGAGGCAGCGATTCCCAAAGGTACCTGAAACCCTTTCCAGCTGGTGCCTGTCCCTGTGTGGCTCTCGTAGCTGCCTGCTGAACGCTTGTCCAACCCATGGCAAAGCTGGTACGCTAGGCTGCTGTGGTTGGATTGCTCCTGCTTTCAAAGCAAACTCCTCCTTCAGAACTAGGACAGATGCATCTTCAAGTTGCACCCTTACCTTTTTTGTAAGGTAGATGCATCCCAAACCAGCAGCCTCTTGAGGGTTTGCAGTGAGACATTGATACTTAATTGTTTTTGATATCTTTGAAAATCTTCCTTGAGTTCTGCAGTTGGAGTCCAGGCAGCTTAACCCCAATATAAAATATCACTGTGGGGTGTTGGATGCTGTTTAGTGAAATCACTATCTGAACAAAGCTGTTCAATGACAAAAAATGGCAGAAACTCTTATATTTAGCCAAAACTACAGAAAGGAGCTGGATTTCAGCTCTCTTTTGTGATAGTGGAGGTCAGTGCTCACATTTGATCTAGTTAAGGCTCTTCTGGTTATAGCTCAAAGCAGGACATGTGCCTTATGTTCACTTTTATAAATAGAAAAGTAGCATCTTCTCATGGTCAGTCTGTCACACAGCCGCACTGCTGCGTATTCACCTCTGCACTGCACAGCATGGAGTTGTCCTTCTCCAAGCTTGACGTTGTCAGACTGCTGAAACAGCCCAGCAGATTCATCTATGGCATAACAGCAAACCGAGCCAGCCGCCTGGGGCCATTTCCAGTTTTTGTCATGTTGTGATCTAAGTGATGCTCTGAAAATAGAGGTGGTGGTGAAAGGAGTTTGTGCTTGTAGAGATTTTTGGAGGTGCAGTACAAGTAGAGTGATTGGTTGCCTAGTGAGGTATTTTTTTATATGCATATATTTATGTTAAATAATGTAGGATTGTGTAAGGGAACATTTTGGACTAGTATGAGTTGCCTTTTATCAGAACCCTTTAAGACCATCTGTGTTTCACTTTCTTGACACGAGCACAGTCTGAGAGATTTAGAGGCTGTAGAATTGAAACCGAGAGCAAAAGGTGACCCTGCACTGGAGTTGTACTCTAGACAGCACAGTGTTTTTCTTCCCGGCCTGAATCTTCCAGGACAAGCAGATATCTGTGGTGGTACTGTGACAGCTTTGTGTTCTCACCAGCTGTGGAGACCTATGAAATGAGGGTTTGCATGTATGCAAATATGTCCTAGCTTACTACATGTATTCTGCAGGAAGGGAAGACATACATCCTCTTTTTGTCTGAAAGATGCTACTTTGGTTTAAGGACAACTTTGCTGGATATCAGGATTTTGCTTGGTGTTTGTTGAATCTTTTCCAGTTGGCTGTAGTGGTTTTGTCTTGGTCCCTGGCACACGAGTCTTAAAAGTTCATGACTGTTTCTCTAGCTTTATGCTGTTGCCCTTTTGCTGTACCCCCTAGTGCCTCTTTAGTTGGTTAAAGCTAACTTAATTTAAACTGAAGTCTGGTCTGCCTGAATGCATTTAAAAACTTACCTTATGCAAAACCAGAGCAACCAACAAGCAAACCCTGTGTGTCCTGCATTCTGCCGGCTGCTTTAACTAGCTTTGCGGTAGAATTTTGCAGGTTTTCCTTCGATGAGGTTGATTCTTTCCCATCAAAACAGAGCTAGAATGGTTTCGTTAGCACGTAGCAGCTTCTGAATACGTGATTGTTCTGCCACTTGCTGGTAGCAGCTCTCCCGATAGCAATCGAACTGACATTTGGAGACAGATTTGTTGCAGCAAAGTGGTATTCGCTTAGAAACAACAAATTCATGTCCTGGGCTCCATAGTAGTCTTCTCTGTATTTCTGTTCTATGAACTGGAGGAAGTGGGTTTGTATTGGTGTGATGATGGCTTGATAGCTCTGCAGACTGAAAGTCACAGCGCCAAAGGAAAGAAGCATCGTGTCAGCCGGAAGCCTTAGTTGCAGCAGCTAAACATCTGCCTGAATCTGTCAGCATCTATGGATTTTGAAGGACATTACAGATCCAACCTCTGCATCGCAGCTGTACAAAGCTATATTTAACTCTCCACGTGGAAACAAAGTGACCTAATGCAGGGTGATATTAAAAATCTAACTTACATTATGCTTCTGTCAAGATAAATGTTCAGAATATCCCACTCTGCCACATTTCAGATATTAAATTAGCTCTGGAGATGCTAATAAGTAGATGGTTTGGGTAGTTAGTTTGGATTTTAGGGTTGCTTCATTTCTCTTGGCACTCAGAAATCCCAAACGGACTTGTGTTCCTGATGGGAAAGGTTTTAGCGAGGGCATGTGTGACTGCTTTTGAGGGCAGCAATATTTTGAAGAACAAAGTAGTGTGCATATATAAATGGAGATGGAAGAGAAGACTTGCTGTAAACATGGCTAGCATTTCTGTGATATCATTTGTTAGCATATTCTCTGGTTTGGAAACAAACAAGAGGCTGTAGGTGAAGTGAAGTCTGTTGTGTGGAAAGATGCTCAGCTGTGCTGAATGATGCTCAGCTGTGCTGAATGATATTTAAAGCGTGATGTTGACAAGGTTTAAGTATAAAGCTATACTTTTTTCAGCTTAAAATCATAATTATTAGGTAGAATTAGACCTCAAATTCATGAGATCTATAGTATCTCTTTAGAATAAAATAAAACCTTCGTGAGTTTCTATTTCAAATCAGCTTAAGTATGTCTTAATATTAAAAGTATTACACTCAGTGGAAGCGCCAGGATTTCTGAAATAAAATGGGTTCAGAAATGAGGAATAAAACACATTGCTGAACTGGTTTCTTACTAAAAGACAGACTTTTGATAATTTAAAAAAAAAAATGTGCTTCAAAAATGCCTAACTGTAATAATGGAAAATATTAGTAGTGCATTCTTTATGGTGATGTGCAGTTTGGAAGTGTTTAGTCTCACTGAGCTTAGAGATAACTTAAAACTTTCTTCTTTCTTTTTTTGATTCATTCCAGGACCAGTTTGACAACTTAGAAAAACACACGCAGTGGGGTATTGATGTTCTGGAAAAATACATCAAGTTTGTAAAAGAAAGAACAGAGATTGAACTCAGCTATGCAAAACAGCTTAGGTAAGTTGAAATACAAATTCAGGGTTCTGGATTGTATTTGTTTAGGCCCTAAATTTATTCAAGGTTTGTTGTTTGGGCAACTGAAACTAGACCAAGTTGCTGCAGAAAAGCTAAGGTGCTTGCTTAAACTTTGCAGGTTCCAAATGGTAACATAATTTCATAGTGAATTTTGCTGGAAATTTTGAAGTCATTTAAAAAAAAAAAAGTTGAAGGGGCAAAGACACAACAATTGAAACACAATTGACACATTTGAAACAATTCAATTCATCTGTAAATTCTCCATTTCTTTGGCAATTCATTTCTCTTATAAAGATTCCTTTTACCTACAGAATAACTTACTGTTCCTTTATTAACCCTGCTACAAATCCTATGCTTTGTAAACAAAACTAAAGTGATTGAGTAGCGTATTAGGGTTTATTCGTGGTGTACTCATCGTTAATGGCTAAGGCTTTGGGTCGGTCTTCCACTGTAAGGTTTTTTTTTTTTTTTTTTTTCCATGAAATTGGGGCTGCACAGAGGAGCCGAGGGGGTTAGGAATTCAGCAGAATGGCTAACAGCAAGTTAGCAATCAAGTTGAGCATTTGTATTCATAAGAAAGGCTCTTGTTGTATGAGTGCTGGAGAAACTGCAGGTCAAAAAGTCAGTCTCTGCCTTTGGACACTTAATATAATTAGTCAGATTGCAGCATATGGTTTGATTTGACAGCTGTGGAATCTTGCTACTGTTCTTGAGATATGCACAGAATCTCTGCTCTATTCAGTAGACACATCATAAGCAGCTAAATTGCTGGAAATTCCTGGTAGGTATTTTCTACTTTGCTGGTTGGACCGTCAAGCTGGAGATAAGAATACAAATAATGTGATCCATACCCAGAAAAAGGACAAGTCGAGGTCAGATCCAGTGTAGATGGGCAAGAGGGGAGAGGAGCTAAAACCATTCCCAGAATGGGTAGCCCCTGGCCTGCATTCCTAAATAGGGTGGAAGAAACTGGGCCTGAACAAGGGTTAGGTAGAGCCTGCAGTACAGAGGGGCCCTGGATCAGAAGGGCCTGCAGTTGCTAAGGCAGAAGTGATGGAGGAGGCAATGGGTGATACCTGGGGAGAGGAGTGCAGGGCTGGAGCTTCCTTGTACCTCCTGCACCTTTTTCTGTTTGATGATGATGCACTCCTCCCTTCTTCCCAGTATTTATAATAGAGACTGAGATTTGAGATTATGGTTGGCCTCAATGTACTCAGACAGCTTCCATGATGGAGGGATAAAATAGTGTCTAATGCTTGTGTTGCTTTTGAAATGCACAGTGTCCCATTATTTACGGACGGTAGGTGTGTAGCTAAGCCCCTGCTTTTATGGTGCTGTGCTTTCTGGGGGGAATGCCCTAAGGATTCCCCGGGGGGTTTTGCTGTAGACAAGCAGGAAACAGAAGATGAGTCGAGTAGGAACAAATCACTCACATCCTAGGCAATGAGAAGAAATTGAATTACAGAGGTTGTGTGAACTGAAATAGCTGCATTGGGAAACTCCAACAGATTATCTGCGTGATTTTTTTTCTTTTGTCTGCCTAATGAAGAAACATATCTGAGAAACACTGAATATTTCAAGATGCTGAATTTTAAGTGTGAAGAGTTTCAGGAAAAATAAAAACAAAAGTATTTAAGCAAAGTGGGAGAAAATCCCAGACATGGGAAGGCTGAGGCTCTGAACTACTGAATTCTGTTCCTTACTCTGTACCAGACTTCCAAAACAAACTTGGTTAATTTGTTTATTCTCATTTTAACTCTTCATGTAGGATTGCGTTTCTGCCTTCAACTGGGAGTATGATTTAAAAATTAATACACTCAGCCCTTGGGAGCCCTGTGACACAAAGATATATGGAGCCATGTGAGAAGCTAGAGATGTAAAAGGGGAAAAAATAAAGGTCTGTCAAGACCTTTATTAAGATAAAACAGTCTTGGGTGTTCTTTAAAAAACAAACAACAACAACAACAACAACAACAAGCATGTGCTTTTAATATATCCTGCCCAGCCTGTGGCAAAACTTTTCTATTTGTATCACATCTATTTAGTGTGGAGGGACTGCATCATATCACTGCGTGTCATAACATGCAGACATACTCTAAAAAGGGAGAAGCTAACACAAGATACTCTGATGGGAGAATTTACATCAAAGTTTTATTTTTAGTGTAAGAAAGTGCTGAACTCCTTCAATTTCTTGTATGGAATTTGTGGGGTTTGTTTGGTGTCTGGGCTCCCTAGAGAGGAGATAGAGACATGAAAGAAGTGGAAATGAGGGAGCAGAGAAAACAATCTGGAAAGACGGAAAATGCTGCAGTCCAAAAAGCAAATAGAAACATGAATCAGAATCAGGTGTAGCAACTAGCACTGAATCTTAGCAAAACTGCTCTTTTACTCTTTTGTTCCTTCTGCTCGGAAATACAGAATACAGCCAGACTTCAGGAGTGTCATCTGCTGCAGCGAATCCTGGGGACCTTGCTCCTAGAGTATGGAGCAGCACCTGCTGCTGGGTGACATATGTGCAGCTTGTCCTTGTGCCCAAAATGAGTAGTGATAAGGACTGGAAAAGGTCTTTGCCTTAGATGGGGCACAGGGGTTCTTGTGCATGAGGAGGACTGGAAATCAGGTTTATTGGTTTTATTATTTTTACTATTTACGTATAATTTAAATATAATAACAGAGCCCAATGGGACTTGGTGCTCTGGGTACTTCTACAATGTAAATCAAATGTTAGTCATATTTCTGACAAGTTACCTAGTCACTGCAAATAAAACTGAAGTCCCACGGTATTTGGCAGTATCTGTATGCAGAGATTGTCCAGTCATACTAAAGGAGTTTTCTTTTTAATTTATGTGCATGTATGTGTATTTTTAATTTTAGGAACCTCTCAAAGAAATACCAGCCCAAAAAGAACTCCAAAGAAGAGGAAGAATACAGGTATGTTCATGGAGCTAGGTGAGAGTGCACTGATGTTTGGGAGGGGGAAAATGGTTAGATCACTGACTAGGATTGGAGTTGTAAACTAAAGGCTCTGTAAATGATAATTATATAGGACATAATGATAATGTAAATGATAATTAGTAAGGACATAAATCATACCAGCAGAAGTGGGCTTATAAGGTAGAGATTATGGAATGGAATTTCAAAGAAGTTTGGTTGTTAACTACTCTGTTTTCTCAGGATGTCAGAATTGTAGATGCGTTGGGATTGTTTTCTGGGCACCTTAAATTTCCAGCCAGACTGGGTCATCCTGATTCTTTGACATGAATGACCAGACTGTAATCAGCTTCAGCAGGAATAAAGCACTTGTTAATCTAGCCTAAAACTTGAGCAGTCTGTATAAGCATTAAATTACTCAAATGGCCTGCCAGCACAGGCTAGCAACTTGATAAAGGGATAATATTCTGACCCCTTAGGAGAAGTTGCTGATTCCTGAAGAATGAAGTGACAGGACGTACTTGTATCTCCCGAATGCTGGAACAGGGTGCCACGTGACTTACTGCTGTTTGAGGATATTGTGTTGCCCCAACTACCTGCTGTTCACTTGAGCCTTCAGAGCACGTCTCCCTGGTGGAAGGTGGCTGCTGTGGTGCTTACAGACAGTGACAGTGGTGTCAGAGCACAGCTCCTTCTCTGACACCAGGGAAATGCATACGGAGGATGACGGATCACATGCCACACAACCTGCTTGCCTTTGATGAGAGCACCCATAGTCCTTAGGACAGCCTTGAGAGGAGAAGCCTTCCAAAGGACAGCCCCCTAGCCAGGGCTGTAGCCTTTTCCTTAGAGCACTCTGGCTTCTTTAAAGTTACTCAATTGTTGTTGAGTAAAATAACTCAAGAGAGTTTGATAGGGCATTAGCTTGGATGAAGGCACTGTAGAAGTTGTGGGGCTCTGGAGCCTGCTGTGGGAAGCTGCTCTGGCTTCAGAGCCTGGCAGGACACTTGAGCCCTTTACCCTGAAATGTGAAACACTGGTTTGGATTGGGTCTGTGTGATTGTATTAATTTAGATTTTTTGGACTAGACCTCCCAGCTGTTGTGTACAGCTAGTCTAGTGATTCATATTAACAAAGATAACTTAGCTTTTTTTTTTTTCTCTTTTAAGTTATCAAGATTGTTTGGAATCAGCTATTTATGTCATTGTTTCCTGAGACATTACCACTTACATAAGGAAGCTTATATAATATTGGGATATAGGTCCAAATAAAGACTGTTGTGAGAATATCTTACCAGCACATATACCTATTTTGCCTGGTATTTTTACCTAGCATTAGGAAGAAATCTCCCTTTGAGTAGCTATGCTATAAATGGGGATTTAGAGTTTACTGCATTTTTTAACATATCTGCTACTGCTGAAAAAGAGATATTGAAATGGTCCATGTCCATATAGCATAGCAGGTCCTGAGCATTCTTTGCCCTTTTAAATATACTGTTTACCTCCTATTTTCCACAGTGCCTCTAAATAACAGCTGGTGTTTTGACATGTGACCTTTGGGTACCTTGGAACACTGTCTACATTGAGATTGCCTAAAAATGATGTGTTTTCAAGCTTCCTGTTCAATCTGTTCTTCAATGGCTTTTATCCCATATTTTTTGCAGCTGGAGATTTCTCTTGACACAGCATAACTTGACTGTGAATGTGACTGCAAAATGTGCCAGCAAAATGTGTTTTTGTCCTCTGCAGGTACACATCAACTCGAGCCTTCCTAGCCACTTTAAATGAAATGAATGACTATGCCGGGCAGCATGAAGTCATTTCAGAGAACATGACCTCTCTTATCACTGGAGAGCTAACACGCTATGTGCAGGAGCTGAAACAAGAGAGGAAATCGGTAATTGATGTTTTTTATTATTAATAATTCCTATCTAAGACAGATAAATAGTGTCAGTGAAGTTCAATGTTATACAGATTTAGTATGTAGTAATAAACATGAGCTTTGCTAATGAACCAAGCACTGAGAAAATGGGTTACGCATTCTGGCCAAGTCACCGAGCCATTTGAGTCGCATGTTCTAAAATCCAACAGCGATGCCATTGGAGAACGTCTCCTAAGTAAGGTCAGAGACCCAGCTGCGCTGTAGGCTCCGTTTAGCTTGTTTAGGGAAGAGTCCAGTATTGCTGTGCAGAGCATGCATTGCATAGAAAAGCTCCAGTTCTGAAACTTGCTGAAAGTGTCCTTTTTTAGGAAGCTGAATCACATTTTCCTGTTTTTCTGACAAATGTGGCCAACAAACTGTTTAAAATTTATTCCTACTAAGAAATATGGGGTCCTTATGGCTTGGTGGTGGTGGGGTGTCTATTTTTCAACCTGTTATTTTCCAAGACTGCTGGAGTGTTACAGTTTTGTGCTGACATTCTGTATTAGATAGCCATTTATCAACCCATTTGCCAGCTATAATATGTGTTCAGAGCTGGTTAATTTATATGTTACCAGCTCTGAAAGACATATAGCTGAAATACAGCTCTTGACTACTTGGAAATCTGCTTTATGCCCACTCACCCTGTGGGAAAAAAAGTTCAAGTATTACTGGCACAGATAGATAGAACTGTGCAATGTCAAAAAAATGTTTACTTGCGATTATAAGGATATATAAACCACTGTCAGCTAATGCCACTAAAACAATTGAAATATTTGTTAGAGATTTAAAGTAAGATGAAGAGGCACTTGGTATCTTTCAAGAGAGGAGTGTGAGCAGTAGCTGTATTGGAGGTTGTTGTTTTTCATGAACTTGAGTAGTAAATATGGCTCATGTAACTATCTAATAGATAAATGACAGCAAATTAACATCAGATGAGTAAGACCCAATATAAAACTAACTTCAAATAATGATGGATAGTAGCCAGCAACAAGGGAACGGAAAGTAGGGGGGAAGGTAGTAAATTTACCTGCTGTTCCTTGTGACTTAGCCTCGAACAGAAGACAGATGTCAGTCACAGTGGTTGGTTTTGTGGTTGTAACATGAATATAAACTGCATATACTATGAATCTTTGGCTGATTCCCTCAGCCTTCCTCATCTGTGAGCAAGTGGGGTTGACAAGGAAAGTACTTTTGTCTTCAGGCATTTTTCTTACATAGTCTCTCTCACTTTACACTATAAAACATGAATACATCAGCCATGCTGGGATCTGCGGGAGGGTTGCTCTCTAAATATCACAGAGGTTTGATGGCCTGGCAAAACCCTGATGTTACAAATTGATGAATTGGGATTTCCAGAAATTTTGCCGTTAAGAGTGCTCCTGCTCCCTGCTTGGTGTAAACGGTCGTTATACCGGCAGCTGTTATGAGCTCTAAGGGAAAAAAAAATCATACCTGGGACTAGGGCTGCAGGTAGGAATGGGGAGAGCCATGCTGTTGTCCACAGACTCTTCTGTCATCTGGATCAAGTCATTCAGGTGACTTAATACCTTTTAAAATGATGTGAACTATTCCCATGGGAGATAGGAGTGACCACACAGAGGTGTCATATAAGTGTGCAAAGGTACTTGGTTGTGAGGCAGAAAAAGGTCAGGCAAATTTTCATCTTTAGAAGTTTGGGATACTACAGGAAAGATGTACTTAGTCCAGCTCATGGAAGAGGAGTTTAATGATCTTTAACTATGTGGACTTTGTGTGTCTGCATTACTGCATTCCCATGCTCATTGAGCTCTATTGATTGAAGTGGAATTACAGCAGCAGTTGATAGGAGTCATGAGTCATGCTACTTTGCTTCCCCCTTTGGCAAGCATAAGCCATAAACCTGCAAAGAGGCAACACGGAACCTACTAGTTGTTTAGTTCCCTGCTGGGTAAAATTCATCTTGAATCCACTTTTCAGCTATGTTTGGCTTGTTTGATTACTGTGAAATGTGTGACTCTGTAATGCCTTCTGTATGTGATAGCTGCTAATGGTGATAATATGGGAGGAAGCAGCTAATCAAAATTTGCTGGGACGGCTATGAGGTTCGACGAGGGGGGCACTTGGAAAATTCACAGTATTTTGGCACTGCTAATGAAAAGTCAGATACTTTTTTCTCTTCTCCTGACATGATTTGGCACTTGGGAGAGTTCTGGGTTGCCCTTAATGCTATGACCGATCACACGCTTTGTTGCGTGATGTTTTGATTGTCAGAAGGCTGTAAGGGAGAGAAAAAAAAAGGCAGTCAAAGACTGTATTCTTGTGAAACTTGAGTAGCAAAGGTCAACGAGCACTCCTAATTTTACCCCCTTATGCATCCTTCCTCCAGAGGATAATACAGCTGAGTATTCATCCTATTGCAGACATTTGCCCTTGCAATCGTGCATACACCCTGCTTGTTTTCCACGTGCAGTGCGAGCGGAGAGGAGAGAGAGCTCCTCACTGTTTCACTTCTTCCCAGATGTCCAGTGAAGTGAAACTCATCGTGGGGCAGGTTCCTCCCTTTCACTTCTTCTTGCACTCTCCTGATCTTAGTGTGTTCATGCCCTCATGTGAGTACTTCTTGTCTCCAGCAATGATCCTGATGGCTGCTGCAGGGACCTCCTTTAGGTATCGTGCTGTGTATGAAGGTCATGTCCCATCTACCTTCCTCTTAAGGCCAAATGTGCATGACTGAATTCCACCTCACCATGGCAAGGCCTCCATCACCAAACAACACAAGTGATCTTGCCGTGGAAGACTCTTCTGGGTTGGAGAAAAAGGAAGAGCTTATTATAAAAGTTTTCCTAACCCTTTTGAGTGGGAACCTAATAGGAAGCTGAAAAGAATCTAGTTCGGATCTTGATGCATGTGTATGAGAGTACCTGTACATTAGCACTGTATGAAAACATCTAAAAGCTGGGTAATTCTAAAGAGTTATCAAGTATTTCTTTACATGTTGGGACCTTAGTTGTACATCTCTTAGCTTTCTTACCACTGCAAAGCTTATACAGAACCTTCCCAGATACAGTCCTTATGGAGGGTGGAGATGTTTGGGTTTGGTATCTCTCAATTTTGAACCAGTGGAAAAGAAATTTGTGGGCAAGATCTGGAAGTCAGTGTTTACTAGGAAATGGAAGAGCCAAGGGCCAGTGCTGTGATCCTTTATTCATCTTGCAGAAGGATTTAAAACCCAAAACATCATCTCTTCTTCCTACCCTAGTTTTTAGCATTAACATCAGATCACCCTTTGAGAAGCCCCTGGGTTTGATCTCCTACAGTGCTTAAGCACAGCTGAGCGCGCAGCCGTTAAGGCCCTGAGTAGTCCCATAGAGAGGATTTGTGGATGGGGGACCCTCTTTCCAAATAAACTGGCCTCCCTGTATTTGAGCTCAGAGCCTCGCTGGCAGCGCTCCGGGCCTGCTGCCTTGAAGGCAGCTGGTTCAGCTGCCTGGAGAAGCCCTCGAGGAGCAGCTGGTGGCTGCCAGCAGCCCTGCGGCTCCGCTCCCCTGTGCCGCAGAAACACAGCGCTGCCCTGCATGCAGCAAGAGCAGCAAAGGGGAGTTGCTCCGTTCTTCGGGAGTAATCACTCAGTTCCAAGTTAAGATTTGCGGGAAAATGTCTTTATAAGGACTTAAGCTGTCATGTAGTGTGAAACAGCAAGCTGTTATAAATATTACAACTGCAAAGTATCTCTCAGCTTTGTGCTTGTTTTATGATTGCTGTTGGCCTGTCTCACAGGAGGCCTGAGCAGCTAGTTCTGTTTGTGCTGTGCAGCTGATCCGATCTTTGTCTGAAGCCCGAGAAACTTTGGTCCTAGTGGTCTATAATTTTGATTCCTTTGGAAAATGTCCCTGCAGGAAGAGACGTTTCCGGTGCAGTTAGCCTCAATTTTGATTAGATATTCATGTATTCGTATAATCTGTGTCAAGGGAGACCTAGCTGATGGCTGCCTATTACAAAGAATAATACTGGCTTTAAGGCGGCCCAGGAGAAAGGGGTTATACCACTATATGTAAATATAGTCATGTATTTCATGTCACTGTTCATAGGAATGCGTCTTGCCAATGTTACTGTTATAAGTGACAGAGATAAGACCTTGAGAGCATGTTGCTATTCTTGGAAACAAAGATAATCTTCTGTAGAAGCAGTTTCCTGTCTTTTCAGGTCAGAAGAAAAACATTTTAACGTGGCTTTTTTGCAAGCTGAAGCTAGGAAAATTGGAGAAAAGTGGTAGCATTCTCTAATTTCAGTCTCTGCATATGCTTTAATCACTGGTTATTATC
Source organism: Nothoprocta pentlandii (assembly GCA_013398315.1). Taxonomy (NCBI): domain Eukaryota; kingdom Metazoa; phylum Chordata; class Aves; order Tinamiformes; family Tinamidae; genus Nothoprocta; species Nothoprocta pentlandii. The sequence continues at coordinate 154,088 of VZSG01000996.1, forward strand.
TTTTGAATCACTTGTAACAAAAATAGTCTAGACTGAAGGAGAAATTGCTACATTAATAGTCCTCCATTAATAGTACTTGACTGGCTATTGATCCAAGCTGAGAGAGCCAGTTATAAGTCAGAGACAAGGGTTCACGTGGTTGGTTTCTGAGATTCAGCATCCCTCTTAGCTTGCTGGTATGCTGTGCAACTCAGGCAACCCTTTTAACCCCCCCCCCCCCCCCCCCCCCCTGCTCCCCCCCCCCCCCCCCCCCCCCCCCCCCCCCCCCNCCCCCCCCCCGGCAATGCTTTTTTTTTAAAATACAATCATTCCTCAGCAAAATCATCAGCTGTAGTGTCCTTTATAAGGTGCTTTTAGCTGTATCTTGCTTCTCTACTCATGTGCCGGAAGGTCAGAAAGAAGCTAACAGGCATCTTGCAAGCTCTTGTGAAGCGTGTGGGCGGGTAACCCCTTTTGATACCAAGCGACAGTAGCAAAAATAACCCTCAGCCTCTTGTTGCGACAGCGTTGGCAGCGACAGGCGCTGGATTGTAGGTAACTCTCCACATTTTGATGGCAACGGGTGAAATCCGAGCCTGGCAAAAGTCAATGAGGGTTTTGTCTTTGACGCTGTGGCCGGGGTTTCTCCGCAGCTGTTACGAGCTCCGTCAGCAGAGCAATGAAAAGAGCACACGGACTCGTGTGATTTGATTGAAACCTAAAGAAGGAACTAAGCCTACAATGGGCTTTTACTTGGGTTCCCTGTTCTTTCGAAAACTCTTCTTCCTTACTTCAAAACATTAAACTAGCTGGATATCCCTTGAGCTAAGAGGCTTTTAAAAATATTCTTTGTTTTCTAAAATGTTGATGTAATCTGCACTTTTTCTATATGTGCTGAACATGTCTCAAGTCTTTCCAGCTCTTGTGAGATTGCCCGGAATCTCAGTTCTGGGGCCTTACTCTGGAAACACAGTCCGAAATAGAGACATCCAGGAAAAAGGCAGCTGAATATGGATAGCTGAGAGCCCCCTGCGAGTTCCTAGTAGCGTTGTGCTCCAATACACAGAAAAGGACGACAGCAGTGGTCACGCGGCCAGAACAGTCTGACTTGGGCTAATGCTGTGTTTGAAGCTATTTCGTGGGTCTAATGCTTGGGTAAAATATTTTGCAGAGAAATCTTCAAGTTGTTAGGGTGACTGCTGGTGTATTTAGTTGCCCTAGGTGTAGATTAAGGGGAATTAGAGGAAATGGAGCAATGACTGTTCTTAAATGAAAACTTCCATTTTAGCATATGCAGAATTCACCTCCTTATGGCTTTTTCATGTGAGCTAAAGTTGTAGCACAGGCCTTACAACATCTGAAAAATGTGTACTGTGTTTGGGGGAGCATTAGTGCCTTTAAAAAGAATATTTTCCTTGTTACATGTTCCTTTTGCATCCTTTTCAACATCTCTCAAAGGACTTGGCTTTTCTGTTTCATTGTTTTGCTTTGGGGAATATTGTTTTTAATCTGCAGCAGATTGCTAGCACTGCTGTTCTATGTGTGCTTTGATTGGGGTGGATGTAGAAAAAAAGGACATTGGAGGAAACCATGGTTTACAAAGAATAACCACTGCTGCTGCAGATGTCTTTCTGGCATGTTTGCAGTGTAATATATTAATTTGGTGTCTATCTTGTAACCCGAATGCTCAAATGGAAAGCCTGATTAGGGTGCTATTTGAACTTTCTGTTTGGAAGGAAAGGCAATATTCTCTGTCACTGTGACTGTGCTGATGAAATGCTAGTGACTAATTAGGGACGGTAGTTTTCCGTATGACTTATTAAACCACCAAGTGTCGATTAACCAGTTAAGGTTTTCATACCATTAAAAAAAAAAAAAAAAAAACTTTACAAATTCTATTTTGAAACCTCTTCAAGAAAAAATTGATTTTCAAGTTATTTTTGCTGTTGTTTTTGCTAAACATTGAAACAGAGCAGGAAGACTTTCGCTGCCTCAGAAGATTTTCAAGTCTGTTAAAGGAAGTGAGTTTGCAGAAGTTGAAGATAGTGCAGGGTTTGAGGAAACTGGAGGCTTCCTGTATGACTTGAAGCAGATCACTTAATTGTGCTGTCTCTGTTCTCTTATGTATAAAACAGAGTGTTGAAGTTATAGGTAGTTGGAAGTAGGATAGTAGCTAGTGCTACTGCTTAGATGTTCGGTGTGGAATGAATTTATGGAAGGTGGGAATTTTCTTGGGGGACAGAGGGTTTGCAGCAACAAAAGTACACTCAGTGCTTGTTAGGTTCATTGTCACGTGCAGTAGTCTCATAGCAGGGATGTGTATGTGATAACTAAAATTGGGGTTGTAAATACACTTGGAAAATAGTTGAACTAATACCTGTGTTTCAATGAAATCCCAGAAACATCATCCTCTTGCATTCCTCAGACTGTCACTCCATCATATGACGTATTCCTCAGGTTAGCTCTTCAATAATCCTCAGCAATGCCCATTTTACATCTTATGCATTACTGTAATGGAGCTTTTTAAAGCAGCAAAAAATCGAAGAATGCAGTTTTACTGCCCAGGCTTACTGCCTATTTGCCATGCAATTTAAGCACTTTGTAGAGTTAAGTTTGCAGAGAAGATAAATTTGGAAATGGGATAAATAACAAAAGTGAGAATAAAATGCCATTCTCTTTGAGTAGCTTGAAAGTAGTTTAAAAATACAAGCTCAAGTTAGCAGGTATGCTTTTGATTTCAGGTTTATCATCCTGCCCAGGTGACAGAAATTGAATAGTTGTTCTGTTGAAATAACCTGGCACGTTGCATGTGTGTGTTGGTCCCCGTGCCCCCCGGGTTTATGGGTCACTGGGAGCACTAGGTTTCAGGCAGACCAGCTGCTCCCAAATCAAGTCCCTTCATCCTCTCCAGCGCAGTCAGTGGCAGGGGGCAGGGGAGCACGCGGAGGATGATGAGGGCTGGAGGCAGGAAGTGCAGTTTGGAGTCAGCCAAGTCATTTTACTTGCAGCTTTGCTGCTTTAGAAACCTCCACATACTCCACACTCATTAGCAAAATGTTTGTACATAATTACAGTACAGTATTAAATTGTAGTTGCTCCTTGGACTGGTTTCCTAAATTCTTAATTAAAGCAAAGCCTGAAATTAAGAGCATTTCAAAGCCCTGTAGCAAGGAAGATGCAGTATCTTTGTGTCGCACACAGACTTTAAAGGAAATGGGAATTCAGAAAAGGAACTAAATTCCCATGGAGACTTCCTCCCATCCCACCACTGCAGCAGTTTTCTAGTTGCATATTTTTTGTCGTATCCTGGTGCAGAGAATGAGCTTCTGGAGGAGCCTGAGAAGGTGGCAGAGGTCTGAACCACAGGATTATCCACGGAGGGCTCTGCAGAGCTGCTGCCGTTGGGCTGCGTCGCCTTTTATGGCCTGGCTGCTTCACGCTCCGTGTTTCCAGTAGGTAGGAGTAGGACAGGCAGATCAAAGTGTTCTGCATGCCTGTATTTAAAACATTAGTGACCCTGTGCCCCTCTTCTGCGCTTGGGGAGGTTTACGGAGAGATAAACATCCACTAGAGCACGGGGTGCCCCTACGTTGGGCAGCAGTGAGTGTCCCTGCTCACAGAGGTCCACGGCAACAGGGGGACAACCTTGGAGTGCTCCTGGTGGTGGGCAGCTCTCCCGCTCGCCCTGCCAAGCAGTAGGCTGCTGTCAGGCATTGTGTAGATGGAATTGCAGGTTTTAGCCTAAGGAAGTTGGCTTCTCAGCTATGTTGGGGCTGGCTTGTCTGATGGAATCAGAAAGGCCGCTAGGAAATGTCCCCAGCACGTTTACTCAGGAATCTTGTCTCTGGTGCAGGCAAATATCAGTTGCTTTAGTGGAAGATGCAGGAAACAGTAGCAGCCAACTGAAGTGCTTGAGGCACCTGTGACCTCAGTGCTTGGTGCCAGGCTGGTTCTGAAGTTAAAACTCTTTTTTATCATATATATATATACACACACACACACACCCATACACACACACACACACATATATATACACACATGTATATGTGTGTGTGTGTATATATATCAGACTGATAACATGTTGCATTAATTATAGTGGTGGACAATGCATAGGCTTGAGGATGTTTGAATTTTGGTGAGATATATGAATTTGGGACCTATCTGGCCATGTGAAACCTGTAGCTTTTAAGCTCACTGTGTGAAACTTTGTATTAAAATAAAACATCCTGGTTGCAAGCAAAGTACTATAATGGGAAAGGCTTCTCTCTCTTCCTATTAGTAGTTTTTGTGTATTATTTTGAAAGGTATTGTGTAAGGAGAGCAACCTGTTCTGGCATCAGCTGGGGACTGCATTAGAGTTTGTGGTCTCTTTTTTCCAGCCACGTTATTGACTTGCACAGTGATCTCGAACAAATCGCTTCTCTTCAGGAAAAGTGAGGCATGTAAAAGATAGTTGGGGTAATAGTTCCTCAAGCATATCCCCCTCTTGGAGGAAGAGCATCGTGTAAGGGCTAGGAGTTACTTAAACTGACTAAAAGATTCTTGCTACGAAGGCAGCTGTGCATGTGAGAAGCTCCTCCGTTTTAAATAACGTTATCGGCTGGGAGGTAGCTGACATCTCCATGTGCCCAAGTTTATGGGAGAGGGAGATTTCTGGAGGGCTGCGAAGTAGGGTAGCCCTCCCAAAGGCAACAAACATCCAGTTCCACAAATGCAGCCTAGCTATCCAGGAGGAAGAGATTTTTGTGTTGAGACTGAAGGAAAATCAGGTTAAATATCAGTTGCTGGAATATGTCAATCAGAGGCATCCTGGTAAGCTCCATGCAGAGAGAGATTTTAATTCCACTCTGGTGCTCAGTCAGTAACCAAAGAGATCCTCTTCAGATGAAAGTGCTTAAGATTTCCTAGTATAGCAAACCAATAATTACGTGTTACAGTGAACAATACAAGGTAGAATTGCTAAAGAGATTAATTAGACTTTGTCTAAATAACGGCTATAATTGATGCAAATATACATCTGCAGCCTGCTGAGACATTGGATAGTTGTCGTACACCTGCTCCGTTTTCCAGAGCTGCAGAACCAGCTGTCAGAAACATTTCTGTTTTTTCTCTAGAGCTCCTTGAACATAATTGCCTGTCTGTTCTTTTGTTGTTCAAAATGTTTTCTTTTTCTTTTCTTTCTTTTTCTAAACAGCACTTCCATGATGGCCGAAAGGCACAGCAGCATATTGAGACTTGCTGGAAACAGCTTGAAGCAGTAAGTGGAAACTTCTGAGATGTGACATTTAAGCCATTTTTACACTGTCTTCATGGACGTGGTTCCAAACGTGACATTTGAAAAAGAAGGATAGATGGATAAAAGCTCTGAAAACTGAAGAAATGTGGTATTGAGAACCCTGCTGTCTTAAGTACACTGGGAGGCATGATAGAAACTGATTTAATGATACACTTGGCTTTCCCCACCATCTGTGTATATCATGAGTAGCGTTTCATTTGATATGACTTAAAGTGTGCTGAGCGTTCCAGGAAATGCCGAGTCCCTTGGGTCCTGTTTAGATATTCCTCTGTAAGCTGAATAGCTTCCTACTGCACAAGTACCTTGAATAGGACCAGCTCTTGATTATGGTGCTGTTCCTCAAAAGTAAATGAATTTGTAGATCAAGATTTATTGCATGAATATGCAAGGAAGTAAGGGGAGAAGAAAACCAGGAAAGGAAATAGTAGTAGCTAAAAGTCCCACTCGAACATGTTCATCTTAGTGGCTTACTTGTTTTCTGAAAACAAGGGATTTAGATGTTGGAAAAGAGTGATTTGGGAGACTAGATGTGAGTAGATGTTGGTGTTAATTGGGAAAGCTTTGAAATACCAAAGATTTTGTGTGCAGATTGGAGCAAAATATGTGTTTATGGCCACTTTGTTGTTCAATTAATATGGAAATATATGCCAGTGTCAACAAGCTAGTCCTAAAATCTCCTTGCAGTAATTACAGCAGATCAGTGTAAGGACAGGATTGCTTTTTAGCTTTATTTTGCAAATTATGTCTATTTTTCACAGCAATGACTTTCCTTTTTCTTCTCCAGAGTAAAAGGCGGTTTGAACGGGATTGCAAGGAAGCTGATAGAGCACAGCAGTATTTTGAGAAAATGGATGCTGACATCAATGTTACAAAAGCAGATGTTGAAAAGGTAAGCCAGAGGAAGGAGAACCTGTTTGTCAGCGTGCATGTGGTTAGATCAATTCCTCATCCTACCAGTAGTCCTAACGCTCTGAGGCTGCACACTTTTCTTAAGTCTGTTCATAGGCTGATAAAAATAGAGGTGTCTCTGCAGGGACCTGCATTTGCATAAAAACTATAAGGATGCAGTGAAAATACTGAAGTGTAATGGTATCTCAGTCTAACATAGCTGGTGTGGCTAAAATAAGCTTATGCAAAAGCAATTTTAACTAAAAGCCTAGATTCTGTAACGGACAAGCTTTTGAGGAGTCCCCAAAGAAACAGGTGCTTGCAGTTACCCACATGCTGCGTGGTTGAAAGGTAAACCTGACTTCATGTGTTGTGGAGCGTCGCTTCATGTGTCCCCATGGCATTAATTGTAGTGAAATATCACCAGGATGGCTGATCTGCGCAAGGTGCTCAGCAGGATGGCTCTTCATGTTGAGAATCCTGAAATGTTTGGCTGTCACACATGAGATTTAGCTTTTATTACATTTGTTGTCTGGTTACAGAGCTGTTTGTGGCTTTTCACACATTGACCCCAGTGAGCAAAGCTCCTGAACTTGACTTTAAAACATCCATTTAAATGTTGCTGTTTAGTGTTTTCTCACTTGAGTTTGAATCGGATGTGCAGTGTTTAAACATTTAAGTGCAGTGATGCCTTTGTCATTTAAGAAAGCAACAAGAAGGGAGAAGACACTTAAATTGCTTCTGTTCTTGGCCTACACTTCTTGTCTACACATCTGCTCAGAAGATGCAATGTGGTAGTTGTGATCAAGATTGCAGCAGTGTGTAGGGGTAGTTTTGTCTTCCACAAAAGTTTGAGTCACATAGGTGGAAAATAGTCAGGATGTTCAAACAGGTCAAGACATGATATTATATGCAGATTTCAGTGTGTACTCTGAAACAGAGTAGAATTTAGCACGTATGGAAAATCGGACCAGAAGTGTTCTGTCTTCATTTTACTCTTTGATGAAGTTAAATTCTTGTTTCCTCTTGTATAAAGTTGAGATCGTACAGCCAGAGACACTGCAGTTATATATGAAGATCTCCAGCATTGAAATCTGACTATACAAATGTACAAAACCTTTTGTTGCAACATCAGGAAGGGAAAATAAAACATACATAAAAGTAATTTATAGCCCAAAATTTCCATTGCAACATGTGGGTTTTGCTCTTCAAAAAGACCACTTCACTCTGTTAATTCAATTTTGGTAAACCATTTAGTGCCAATTTTCCATAGATCTGTATGATTTTAAAATGTTTCTAGTATGCTGAGCACCATGGAGGTTGGGTAGCAGGTGGCATCAGGGATGCACACATTACAAGTAAGGAAGGTAAATGAAAAGCAAGCTAGAAAATTTCCTTGGCAGTGTTATTGAATATCAAAGAGAAGAATATCCCTGTCATCTCATCACTTTTTAATTCTGTATTGCCTTCTGGGTTTGTCAGGGCACTTCACAGATGAATGTGTATTGAAGCTGTAATGCCACGTGCACCCTTTCTGCCAGAGAAAGATCATCTCTGCTCCCTCTGTGTAAAGAGATTCCCTTAGTTTTACATCTGTTTCTAATGTTGGCTTTTTTTTTTTTTTTTTTGCCAGAGTGAAAGGCAACATAATAATTATGTATCAAATAATATTAGGTAAATTCCAGGAGGCAAGTTTTGCCCTTACACTCTTCTCCATGCTTCCCTTTTGTCTTAGCTCTGCACTGGGTGTTTGCAAGCTGCCCTACTAGGCCAGTGGTTTGTGGTGGCTGATCTTTGGAGAAGGCATTAATCGACTTCCCAGTTAGGCTGTCAGTCGGTGGAGTAGAGAGAGAAGGAAAAGGTTATCAAAACGAGTGGAATGTGAAATAATATTACTGAACAGAGAGAACAGTGTTTTCTAAGTGCATGTGTTAAACCGGGTTCATCCATGTCAGGCTCTGAATAATACCCTTTCTTTGCTTCCCATGTGACTGGGACTGCTCTTACATAACTCCCCAGTGCAAAATAGGATATTGTTTAACCCAGAGCTGCTGTTGGGGCAGCTCTCGCTGACTTGCTCCAGGGAGATGCAGAAATTTCTCAGCTTCAAATAAACCCAATGATGGGTTTCTTTCTTTCCTCCTCCCATTGCAGTAGATCTGATTTTGCTTAGAGCTGCTGCTCAGCAGCACTTCCCATGGGCTTGTCGAAGGGATAGCTATTGGTATTGCAACCTGCTGGGATTAAGTGACAGGAATAGTGGTAGAGAAGCAAATGAAGAGTTACTGTCCTTTTCTTATTTCTTCAGGCTCGAGCCCTGTTTAACAGGAGGGCGCTGAAGGGCCTCAGGTCTGTCCTTAGAGTCAGAGCAGGATGGACATAGAGGAGGTTGGACCAAGGTCCAGACTGTTCCTGAAGAGCTGCTCGGGTTGCTGCAGGAGGGGACATGTCATCTCTGCCCCCTTGGTGGCCACTCTGGGTTTGTTCACCTTGCAGCCAGCTAGCTTGGTAGCTGATCTAAGAGGCAGCAGGACATCTAGCATTGCTCACTCACGTCTCCTCTTTTGGTGTCGGTTGCACAAAGCAGAAGGCAGCGTTCAGGTCTCGGCGATGCTCACAGGTTTTTTCTTTTTGCAAGAATCCGAAAAGGGGAGTAGGTTTAGGACCCTTGAGCTCCACATCCCATGTTTGCACCGAGTCTCTAACTTCCAAGCAGCCGGCGTCTGCAGAGCGGTTGCCCAAATGCAGAGCACGGTGCAGGCTGGCACAAATGATTTGTCAGCTCCGTTTAGTAGAGCAAGAATGGAAACCTTGCCGTGCTACAAAGCACTGTACTGTGAAAGTTCCTAAACGAAGTGCCCTGTGCAGCATGTTGATGGCAGCAGTGGGAAAACTAGAGGCCTCACTGCTGCCTTCTGCCCCGTTTGGCTGGGGGGATGTATGCTTATAAAGCAGCTCTCTTTCACAAACCACAGTGGAGTTGCTTTAATTTTTTGACCATTTGGGGAAACAGGCTGTGTGGCCAGCGTGGAGTTGGTGGACATATAAGGAAGCGCTGTATTGTTTGCTCCTTCTCTTTAGAGCTGCAGTCACTAAAAGCTGACATCTTTATGGGAGAACGTGGTGCTCGGTGGGGTCTTTGCAGACTTGGTGCAATTTAAAAGCCAACTGTTTTTTCTAAAGCTTAATCTTCAAAGTATTTTACAGAATCTGCATTCAAAGAGGAAGTGGTTGAGGCAACCGTGAGGCTTAAGAGTTTTTTGCTGCTTTTGATTTTCTTAGCATTTGAGAGTGAGGATGCACTTGACAGGAGATGGTCAGTATCAGACAGGGCCTCCCGTGTGCTGGTGGGTGGCACAGCCACGACTTGGGGTCCTTGGTACGAATCCTTGTGCCACAAAAGAGCGTTCACTTCAACTGGGGCAGCATCACCTGAGCTCTGTGCAAGTCCAGCAGTGCGATCCTGATGTTGGGTCTAGTCAGCTGGGTTTATTTTTTGCATTAGCAAATGCGAAAGTTAGCAATGCGTTTTGCATTGAATCCTTCGTTGCATTAGGAGGATTTTGCCTCCAATGGTTTTGAGATTAATGTGAATGTTTTCTGGGTTTTCTGGGTTTAGGTAACAAAAGACTTGAATTATGAACTTGACCTTAGCTCTCACCTAGTGAGAAGCTCCTGACTTTGCTGTAAATGTATGTGGTTTGTTTTATTTAATTTACTTTTTCTGGAGTGTTTGTTTGTTTCAACTGGTTTGCATTCAGCACGTCTGACCTGCACCCAGAAAGGCTGAGTTTGTTTAGAGATTTTATTCACATCCTGTGATGTGCTGACAGTTCTTTTGGTGCTGTGGGATTTTCCTGTTTAATTTGCTCCCCTAGGTTCTTATAGCTGCTTCAGTTTCTGGGAGTCAGCTGACGGTTTGAAATCAAACTTGCTCTAAAATGCAGAATAATGGTGCCATTCCTTCTTTTTTTTTTTTTTTTCTCCTTGAAAATGATTGTTTTCTTCTCCCAGTGTATCATATCTAAAAAGAGGCAAAAGCTTTATGGTTTTATCCTGGTGCTGCCTCTACATTTTTTCCCCCTCCTTTCCTGAGATGGCAAAGCTGAGGCAAATGGGAGTAATTTCAGTAATTTAAGTAATTTCAAAGTTTATTGAAAACTCTGTGTGCTCTGTGACCTTTCATATAAGACTGTACCTGCCTTGTCCGAGGCTCTTTGTGCCCCAGAATATTTTAATACTGGGGTAAAGCCATAAAACCTCATGAAGCAGTATCACCATGGCATTAATTTTCTGCATGGTGAATGTAAGTACAGAAAGATGCCAGACACGAGGCTTCATTCTCTTCTGACCCCACCTTCTCTGGTTGCTTGCTCCCAATTTTAATGGGATGTAAAGAGTCTGCATGTCCCCTCTTGCCCATAGAAGATGTGTTTACTTGCCCAGCCCTGGGCAGACGTGAGCTGAATCACTGGCAAGCTCTTACTGAGCACGAATCTAGAAATGCTGCTGTTGAGAAAGACTCTTGGAAGAAGCTGATCTTCCTGCCTTTGCAAATGGAGTCACTGTCAAGTATTAAACTATTCTCTCAGCCTCTGTTGCCCTGAGACACAAACATTTTCACTAAGAATTTACATGTCCCTACAAAGAAGGACACCCTGAGATGTTTTTACTTAGCCCACAGAGACATCTCTTATCTGGGCTTCCTCGCTGCCCTTCGTACCCCACTTCCAGTCTGCCTTTTCACAACAGCTGGGTCTGGGTGCAGCCCTGACACCTTTCAAGCAAACCAGAGGGGAACATTTTCAGCCCAGAGCCAAATTATTGCAGTGTACAGCCCCAAGCTTTTGAGCAGCTAAGACCATCAGCAGGAAATTCTGTGGCGTAGCCAGAGATTTTGGGTTCCTTCCTCCTCCCCCCAAGAACTACTAAATGCATTTCGTTTTTCAGGAGATGCAGTTACCTGCCCTGTGATAACTGGGCTTGTCAGGTGCATCCTGAATTTCTCAGCACTGCTTTGCAAAGATATTAGAAGCTGGAAATGTTCCACAGTCTTTTTACCATGTGCTGAATATTCTTCCACCTGCAGCAGTGGATAAATCTAGGGGCGACTCTCCTCCCTGTCTGCTGTGGTTTCGTGAGTGCATCAGCAATGTCCCAGTGCAACATGCAGGCAGGTTCAAGAAGGCCTGGCCTCTGCAGTTCTTATTTGAGAGGCAGGGGTTGCACAGGACTATCCCCATGTTCTCTGCGTAGCCACTTTTGTGTGTGCCCATTAGGCAGCCGCTTTCTTTTGCTGTGTGAATGGCACTTGCTAAGCCCTTCTGTGGCTCTGCAATTTGGGCCAGATATCCCATTAATTCAAGCGCAGCCTTGGTAACGTGATTGAAGACTATTACCTTCACCTTAATATAATTTTTTATGGGTAATGCAGCCATCTAATGATCTCCTTTTGGAACTGCTCCCTTCCTAATGCACAGTGACGTGTATAAATGTGGGGAGTCCCTCAGGACCATCCATCTCTTGCATCTCTGGACCATTAATCCTTGTTTACAGCGTGCTGTTGGTGACGCTCGGGGATGATACAGCAGCTGTTTTCTGTTTAGACTCCTCACTAATGCATGAGTTTGGATTTCTACTGAATCAAGAGCTACTGACTATAGCAGGAGTAGCAGGATAATTTAATAATATCCTTATACATCGTGTGCAAATAGTGCATTTAGTGTCAGGAGATCAAGGAACACAGGTATTGGTCAGCTTGAGTGTCAGATAAGGGAAATGCATCCAAACAAACATTTCCCTTTAGTAGGGCTCTTTAATAATGCCCTACATTACACAATTATCAGGCAGTTTGCTAAAATGCAGCCATATCAGGAGGGGAACCGTATTACCTTGGAGCAAACATGTTAGGGAAGGAAAGGGAATGTTTCTGGGTTAAAGATCAACCCTTTTTGAATAAAAAAGCATAACATAAGAAGCATTCTTTGGAAATGCAAAGCAGTTTGTGTTTAAATGCTTGTAAAAGTAGTTTGTAATTCTTACTCTGTCAAAATACTACAAGAGCTTTATTTTACCTGTGTAACAACCAAGTGAAAATGAAGTAAAGATGTCAGAATTAACCATGTATTCTGTAAAGTATTCAGTGTAACGGCAAATGTGCTGTAGCTATAGAGTTGGGCTTTAAGGCAAGCAAATTAGTATGAACAACTGCGTTGAGCCCAGAGCATGCACTGTGCATTGCCTGTGTTTGTAAAACCTTCCTGCAGAAAGATGGATAGAGCCATGTCCAGGATGGCAAGTGTGAACTAAGTAATCTGTTCCACAGTCTTGGAATAATTTCCATTGTTTGCATTCAGTACGTGTGTTTACGCACTGCAGAAATTAATTGGCTTATGTTAATGCAAGCTCTCTGGGAATCATTTAAACTTTAGCAGCCTCTGTCCCAAGCACCTGTCATCTTGTCACCTCCTGACTCCTTTCCCCATATCTTCCCCTCACTATGTGAGCCCCTTTCTTTAGTAGTAACTCGATTTCTTTAGCTATTCAGAGGGAAGTGGATTTCTCCAAACTGTAGGCTGGTTTTGCATGTAAGCAAGGATTACCCTATCACGCTTTGGTCTCCAAGGCAATTTCTGCTTTTGGTCTTTGTGGCATTAAAACTGCTGCGCAAGAAGACAGAGATTTGGTTTCGGGGCATAATTAATTCATTAGGGCCTTAAAACAGTGTATATTGAGTGATGGGGCTGTTCTGGCGTGTTGCACAGCGGTACTTGCTGCTGTTCCTACTTCTTATGTAATGGCCCTCTGCTTACATAACCTTTAGACTTCACTCAGCGCTTCGCAAACGGACTTGACGAGATAAATTGGACACGATAGACAAGAAATATCTACATGCTTGCATTATACGTGGGAAATGAAGCCCTCAGAAATTCTTGCAAGGGAGTCTATGGCAGAAGGGAGATCTATAGCCAGGTATGCGAGGCCTTGGGCCGGTTTGTTTAAGTAAGAGTTCAAGTTAACATGGAGCTGCCAGAGCCTGTTCATCAGTCAGCAGCTGTGTTTGCAATCGTGCTGCGGAGCTGGTTGGCTGAGAGTAGGACTGGCACAGTTAGGTGAGGCCTTGTTGCAAAATAAATAGATATAATGCTAATATAAATGGGAATATATGTGGATTTTAAGTAGTGCAGATAGGATCGGAGCAGTTTGAGCTGTGCTAGAGCACCCCTCGTTAGAGTTTCACTGATGTTTTATTACTTGAGTATTTCGCTTGTATAATCTGGCAGGATGACGTGGAACGCTGGTGCAATAGATAACACTTCCTGAGGTTTGATCATGAAGGTTTTCCATTCCCCGTCAGTCGTTTGCTCATTTGTATATTACATTCAGCCAAGAGATTTCAGGCATACACAGACTGTCAGATTTTTTTTTCCTTGCTAGCATTAAAAGTAATGATCTTTCATATGCCTTTTTTCTCCCCCTCCCACCTGTTCTCCTGCACATTCTCCCTCCTCGCTTGTCTCCCTTTCAGGAGAAAGGATTTTGAAGCCTTTTTTTGCTTGCCAGCTCAGAGAGATCAGCCCAATGATTACAAAATAAACAATGGCGCTTGGTTTGGAGGCAACGTAAATCAGAGCCTGAAACCCTGGCCCTGTTTTGGAGCCTGTGGCAGGATTCCCGCTCCGCTTAGTGGCTCCGTGGGCACTGCCAGCCTTGCTGCTACCAGGAGGTGCCCGCTGCCCTCTTCGCAGCAGAGCATCTGTGTAGGCAGGACCAGAGGCTGCAGCTGAAAGAGTCTGGGAGCAATCGAAAGCATTCCTGACATTGGTGAAGTGTTTCCGAGTCTGCCTTTATCATTAACTTATTCTGAAAGGTTTGAGTGTTTTGGGGGGGAAAGGAGGGTTTTTTTGTATGCGTGTCTGCATTTCGGTCTGCTCCTGGATTTGCCCAAGACAGGTCTCTTTCGGCAGGCGATGGCCTGGCAACCATCTATCTCCTGTGCTGTCCAAGGGCTGTTATTCTTTTGAGGGGAGGAGGCGGCAGAGAAGAAGAAAGGGGTTTTCACTCAGGCCTTGTCTGGAAACTGCCGCTCTGGATAAGAGTAACTGCCGAGGAGCTGGACTGCTCCCCTCGCCGTGGAGCAGCTGAATGGCAGCCAAAGCTTTTTTTTTCTGCCCTTTTCAGTTATTCATATCACTCCCACCACAACAGCCTTGAGGAGTTACATTTTTGTTCTGTGTAAACCCAGAAGACAGTGTCTCTATTGACCCTGCTCCTGTTGCTGGAATGTGTCTTAGAAAATTGTTCTCAGCAAAAAAAAAAAAAAAAAAAATCCTCATTTTTTTATTGTCACTGCAGACTGAAATGGCAGAAAGTGTGGCGCGCTCCTCCTCTACCCCCAAAGTTCTCTTTGAGCATCATGTTATGCATGGCAATGGGCGAGCCTTTCCTCGCTCCTCTGACATTTGCTATGCCAGTCATGACCGTGCGAATGTTTTCTCCAATTTGTTAACTCTTCTCGTGGGCTTTGCTCAAAAGGAACTTGTCCTGTTTGCAGCTCCCTGTATAGGGCTTTCGTAGTACTGTATATTTGCGAGGACTTCCAAGAACTTTCCCTCTCAATAATTCTTCCATCACATTCTCTCACATGCAGTGACTATCCCTACAAAGCTGCATCATGCTGTGAAGTGATAAAGTTTTCAAGTGTATGTTTTACAAGTGGAAAAGTAGATTGAGCTTAAATGCAAAATTTGAAAATAAGCAGCATTTTTCTCCTCCCAAATCTCTTGAATGAATGTGCTGTTTTCTACATGATGCAGAAAGGTAACCTCATTTTTTTTTCCCCCCTTTAAGAGGGGGAGAGGAGGTTTTTTGTTGCATTGCAAGTACCTAGTCTTGACACCTCCCTTGCAACTGAGAAATTTGGTGGTCTGTAGGGAATCTGGGTTGTGGTTTCACCTGTGGTGCTGGAAACCCGCATGCGTCCTCGGTCACCCTGCCTGCCTAAAGGGAGAGACGACATTGACTAAAACGTGGGTGACAGCCTCGGCACCCTGTTGCTGAGGTTAGGCCTAGTTCTCCCAAAACTGCCTTTTCCAAAGCCTTGTCTGTCTCCCAGAAAATACCTTTCAGATCAAATGTTTGAAGCTTAATTCCAAGAAGCCTGAAAAATACCCTCTCTGAAGCCGTTTGTGTGCAGTAAAGAGCAGTCAAGAAGGCAGAAATGTACTTGGTATTAATTTTCTGTGAAGCTCAACTATAAATTGCTCCTAAAATAGGCTCTTCCATAAAGCTCCTGTGACTCTGTGCAGCTCCAGGCCACTGCAGCCGTTGCTCTCACTGTTGAAACTTAATGTCACCATCTCCTTTTTATCATTCTGGGTTTCCAGCCGAGTCCAGGAGCCTGACTATAAAACAAATTCTGTTAATACTAAAAGTGATGATATTAGAGTAAGTGACACAGTCAGTGAAGTCATTAAAAAAAATTCCAGGCTTCTTTGTATTTTTATTTTAAGATCAAAATATCTCACTGGAAAAACATTTAAGCCGTTTCAAGCTTGCCAAATGCATGAAGTGGCCAGGAGAAACAAAACATCACTGGGGCACTCATAGAAAAAAACCTTGTTATTTGGAACGTACCCAGTTTTCCTTACTCATGTGCTGTCTGCTTTTATTTGAGGCCAGTTAAGATAACTTTGGAAACTGAGAGTCTGCTCCTTTTATCCTTTTAGTTCTGAGCTGCTTTGCTTGTAGCCAGCTGAGGAACTTGCTCATGAGAATGAGCTCTGAGGGCTTGAGGGATCTGGCCTGCAATGTGCAATAATGGATTCGTTGTTGTTCTGCTTCAACAATGGAGTTGAGGGATGTATTCCTGAGTTGCACTATTAAAAAGAAAAAAAGACCTTAAGTGGCCTTGGGCCTTCACTAGAAGTCAGCCCAAACAATGGGTTGCTCTTAGGTATGTGATGAGAATGGGCTGCACAAGTGGACGTTGATCTGCAGCAGCTGGGTGCTCTGCATGCTGAGGACCCGCATGTTCCTCGCCCAGCTGCCGGCCTCCCCGTGGTCACTTGGTCCAGCTGCTGTGTATGTTGTACCAGGCTGTGGTGGGCTCCGTGTTCAGGGTGGCTCATAGGAACGTGCGGGTGGGAAAATGCCACGAATGACATAGCCCTTGGGCACACACACGGAGGATGTGACTTCTGGGGATCTCATTGCAGCAGGTACATCTTGTGAGGTTTTATATTCCCTTTACAGGAATTAGTGGTCAGCTATAAATCCTCGTGGGACTTTTCTAGGTTCACTTATTTCATTTTAGTCAGTCTTTTCCATTTGATGCTACTGTTTCGTCTCCTGTTACACACCCTGCACCGAAACTGTTCTCGCTGGGCTGGAATTGCGCTTTTTGGAAAAAGAATGTGAAGGGGAGTGAGGAAATTCCTACAGCTGACCGAGTTTGCAAATGCAATAGCTGGATTGAGGTGAAATAAGTTATTAGGTGAGATGTGTGAGCTGCACACATGGGAGGGAGACCTGTTTTTTTTTGAGATTTGAAGCCTTTTGGCAGAATTTGCCACCTTCCAGTTATGGTTACTAAAACGTTCCATGATTTGGTATTTCAAGGATTTATTGTCAGGAAACTATTGTCTGCTTGGAACCGTTCAAATGATAACCTAATTCGGAACCGTTTTTAGTGGTAGCCCCCTGCTCAGAGGAGGTTAACATCATTTATTGAACTATTTTCCCTGAAACACCCAAGAATGCTTCAAGTTATTTTTAAAGCAATCTTTCCATTTTCCTTCTTAGAGAGATTATTCCAGAATTGAGGAAGTGACTGAAACTGTGCTCAAGAAGTATTGTGAGCTCCAGAGCAGGGTTAAGTAGACAGGGTATGGGAGGAGACTTCACAACCACGTGAAAAACTAGGGCAAACAGGAGGGTTTAGATTGATGAGACCAAATCCCAGGCCTGTTGAAATGGCTGGCAGAGCTCCCACCCACTTCCCTGGAGCGAGCGTTGGGTGCCCAGCCCCGGAGTGGGTCCCTTGGGAGCATGTGGGGCAGAGGGCTACATGGCACTGGGAACACATGGGAGTCAGAGCTCCACTGAGGGGACACGGCTGGGGAATGAGGGCACAGGGAAGTGTGGGGAAAGGTGGGAAGGCCCGGCAGCAAGGAAGAAGGCAGCTGGAGCAGATGGGATAGGCAGCGAAGGAATAACATGGGGGCAGTGAAACAGATGACAGAAGGCCTCAGGAAGAAGAATTGTGAAGAGAGGGATCTGAAAATATAACAGGGTCACTCAGGGACAGCTTGTTCCAGGGAAAGAAGTGAGGCTAATTGCCCGCTGCTCTGCTATGGTAAGCTGGGTAGCAAAGCAAATCGTCTGCACGAGTAAAAATAGGAAGGGGGCTGTGTCTCAGCTGCTGCTTGGGCTCTACTTTCCTGGTGCAGCTCCTGCCAGCCCTATTTGGGAAGTGTAAATACAGGAGTATTGCAGAGAGCACTATGGGAGCATGGATTAAAGTGTCCTGACTTGGTATTGTGACTAATGAGTGAGAAATGAGACAAAAAGAGCCTTCTCCTCTTTCTCTGCCCGTGCCCCAAGGCACATCGCTGGCCAATGCACAGGCAGTGCGTTACAAAAAAGCAGGTGCCCGCTAGCACGGCAGTAAGGGGAGCAAGAAGTGTGTCTGTAAAGGTACAGAAAGAGCTTGTGCCACTAAGCAGGCTGCTAGTGGGGTCATTTTTCATGGTGTTTTAGGTGCAGTAGTTAGAGGTGGTTTATGGAACATAAAATGGCCTATGGAAATAACAGGAGATGTTCATTTGGAGGGTTTGCCTTAGCTGCAAGAACTGTTCCTCATGCAAACCAGGAGCACAAGTTTGCTTTATGCCTTGCTTGAACTGATTTAAGCAAAAGTCCTGGATTTTGAAGGCAGGCATATACACCAGTTGAGCAGAGGGCAAAGCCATGCCACGCGTGGCAGAAGAGAAGGAGGACTCATCTCCAGCAGTGCACACTGGAGCCTGAAGCTTGTCGATAAAACAGATGACAGGAAATAGCAATAAACTGAAAGGGGAAGTGTGCAGAGCCCATATGCTGATGCTTCTGTACTGCCTGTTGGCAAAGACAGCAACACCAGGAGCAATGCAATGCAATTTATTTCTATGTAATAAAATTCTGCATTTCTTTTGGTATTTCTTTAGGCAAGGCAGCAAGCCCAACTGCGACATCAAATGGCAGAAGACAGCAAAGCAGAATACTCCTCCACTCTACAGAAGTTCAACAGTGAGCAGCATGATCATTACTACACACACATACCAAATATCTTCCAGGTGAGGCCCTTTGGCACGAAGGTGGAGTAGGCCATACCCTCTTGGATAAGGAGAGAGGGATGTGTTGCACCCTGGTTCAATTCTGTCATCCTGTCTTTTATTCTGTGTCCGTTCTGTTCCTGTTAACACATTTTATTTGCAATTTACAAGTCTAAGAGCTGGAGAGCTTGGTGTGATAAATGACCTCTATCTCTTGAATGAGATACCAAGTGATCGGTAATAGATGAAGCATGAGACGTTGGGTTGTCTCATTTTGTTTGGGGAGCTGCTCACAGTCTTGTTCTGTTAAGCTCTTGTGTCCATGCAGCTGGGGAATGAGAGCATTATTTGCCTTGTTGGGGAAGGAGTCAGCTGGGTGTCCTTACATCTGTAAAGCCTCACAGTCTTTTCTAGCCTCTCCTCAATCAGACTTCACAGATGTTTAAACCACAGCAGCTCTGTGCTAGTGAATGTCAGGGCTTAAGTACATTTGCTGATTATGTCTTAAGATGTTTAGGACAGGGTGTAGGGAAAGAAGAAAAACGCCAGCAGATTTATACTGACCGAAGATCTGAGTTTATGCTTGAACAAAGAGAAGTAATGTACTGGAACAGAGGCACTAAATGACCATGCCAGTGTAACGGGTCATAAGAATCAAGAAGTGGAAAATATAAGCCCTCCAAGAGAGAAATTGTCTCGTGTTTATCATCTGATCAGAAATAATTGATATTCGCATAGCATTTTGTAACTTCACCTTTTTAGTTAAACAGACATCTACAGTCTTTCAAAACAGAATTCTGAGAAATTATTCTTGGTATCACACAGACTTCTTATGTTGCTCTTGTATTCGTAGTAAGTCTGCTAGGTGTTCTGCTTTGTAGGTAAGCATGCCCAAAGTTCTGCAGAAAGATCCTTTTCAATAGCCGTACACCAGTAAGCTCCAGTATTGTAGTTGCTGAAGTGTTGAAAACATTGTTATTTTTTTAGAAAATGTCTGTTGTTTCCTTTAATTGTAGTATTTTGTTGGTTTTGCTGGCTTGTGGGTCAGTCAAGGTTATACAGACTTTTTTTTTTTTTAGTTTGACAACATTCCATCAAATTCCTGCAGCCTAATGCGAAACAGGCAGTCCTTGTTCATGCCCTTCTGTACCCTGTTATAATCTACCAAAATAGTGTTTTGCCACATCCACTTTCCCCATGTTCTCAACCACAAGGCTGTGGGATGGATCCTGGAGATCCCAGCCCTGAACCTAGTGACCAATAGAGAGTGGGAGTTGAGCATGTTTGGTATAAACTACCTGCAAAGCCAGGGTTTTGGAGAGGGTGTGTGTGGGGATGAGAATGCGAAGTCTTTGATCACTTGGTTTCTCTATTGGAATGGAAATAAAGTCTTTCAGAACATGTCACAAAATGAAAAAACATTCAGCTTTCCAGGGATCACGTTAGAAGCTGTAGGAGCCATTCCTTACAAAAGTCCAAGGCTGGGGTTTTGATGAATAAGCATTTTCTAACATGGAAAGTTAACTGAAAAAAAACTAGTTAGGGTAACACGGATAATACGTTTAGAAGAGCATTTTGATATTTGAGTGGACAATAAATTCTAGCTTTCATGAGAGCAGCAGAGTTTAGCTGTTGTTAAGAAGTGTATTTAAATCATAAATTCAAAAGGAGAGGGTATATGCTGGGGAGAGAAATTGACTGAAGCTGTGAATCTCCTTTTAATGTCTGATCAAAATCAAATGTAATGTTCCAGAAAATACAAGAAATGGAAGAAAGAAGAATCGTGAGGATAGGTGAATCCATGAAAACTTTTGCGGAGGTCGACCGCCAGGTGATCCCCATCATTGGAAAGTGTCTGGATGAAATAACGAAGGCAGCGGAATTGGTTGATCACAAGAACGTGAGTGTTGCCTTGTTTGAATTGTTGCAGTCTTCGCTACTGATCACTTTTTATGGACTCTTGAAACTTCATTCCAAACCACAGTGTGAGGGCTCTGTAATCATGCCTTTTAGTAGGTTCCTACTCTTTGTATTACTTTCATTCCAGATATCTAATAATTACCAGTTCTTATACAGATGACTTTTCTGTATGTTTCTTTGTAACGATCAAACAACTGAATGTTGCAGAAACAACATTTTCTTTCAGCTCTTCTTATAATAAAGTACTTACAATGTTGGCCACATAAATAATTGAATACAACTTTGGCATATTTTGCTGCTTTACCATAAACTCTTTCTTTGAAGATTAGAGACTTACTGAACATTATTGTAGGAGTAAAAAGAAAAAAAAAAATTGCTGATGAAGAGTTTCCTGATATACAGTCAACACAAGGGCAAATATGTTTTCTGTTCAGTTTTCAAAATGATCTGTTGCCTCCCTAAATGAAGTCTCCACTGCTCTTTCAACCCCTCTCCTGGATCACATTAGTGCTTCAAACACAAACCACATGTGTCTTGCTGGCTGTTTGAATTTCCCATACATCTTTTTTACTGAGATCCTTTCTGTGCTCTTCATTGCCCAGAGCCTGGAGACTGCAGTTAATTGGTGGCATAAACCTTAGGCTGAGGTTTTGAAATGAGTCCACTACTTCTGCTCAGCAGTTGCCTTGCACAGAGCAGCATGGGAGTGGGAAGCTGAGGGATAGGAAAGTTACTGCTGCCTTGGGAATGGGAGAAGGGGAATATGAGACATGAAATTCATGCTGGAACCATGTCCCCTTTGCTATACCACTGGTGCTGCATGTGGAAAATCATGGTAGGGTGAGATTCATTTCTATAACACTGTTTGAAATATTTAGGGAGGCTTTTAGTGAAACACCCAAGGTTTAAGCTAGAATTTTGAATGGAGGTGAATTTTACGCTCAAGCTGAACATTCTCTCCTTATTTTCAAGCCTGGAAAAAGCTGAATAGGAAAGTCTAGCTAGATCTGAGCCTTAGTCTGCTTTGCATAAGAAGTTGTATTCTAGGAAAGCAGAACGCAGGACCAGCTGGTGGTAACACAGCTAGCACAACAGTGAGTAAACGCAAGAGCCTGCTGAGGAGGAAACACTGTGCAACTCGAGACCCACACAGACATGTGTTTCCCAGCTGGGAAATCTCCAGGATCAGATAATCATAAAAACACCACAGCAGTATCACTAACCTTGAAATGCATGAGTTACCTTACAAACCATGAAACTGATACAAGGCAGTGATTTATTTGAAGTTCTTGCTTAGCTCTTGATTGGTGTTCTTTGTTATTGTCGCTTTTTCTGCCCAGAAGAATCACATTCAGAATTACTGAAGAATTACTCTCACACTATTCTCCATGTGTTCCTTCCTTCTATTGGTACTAGCAAAAGCATGGAAATCATGTCTTTCCAAAGCCAAATTTCCACTGGATGCAGTTAGAATCAACACAATAAATGAAATAGATTAATATTTTGCAATATTCGAGTTACAGTGAGGGTGAAGTTTTGCCTTGTGCCCAACTTTCAAAACAGCCAGACTTGGAGGTTTCGTTATTCCATTTGCAACTGTCTAAATAGGATTGCTCTGTGCCCCTTTAAGCCTGTAAAACTGGCCCTAGCAGCAGTGGGAGCTGTCAGAATGCAGCCAGCTAGAAAATGAGCGGGAATTCTAGAATGCTAGAAAAGGAGCATGTGAGAAACAGAGCAGTCCTGGCTAGCTGTTTCTCATATGCTCCTTTTCTAGCTCCCCTTTTTATAGCAGCTCGGGCCAAGCAGAGGTTGTGTTTCAGGGGTAGGTTCTGGTGACTGCTGAGTGAACTGCTGCAGAGGTTGCCCC
Source organism: Nothoprocta pentlandii (assembly GCA_013398315.1). Lineage (NCBI taxonomy): Eukaryota > Metazoa > Chordata > Aves > Tinamiformes > Tinamidae > Nothoprocta > Nothoprocta pentlandii. The sequence goes on from VZSG01000996.1 coordinate 176,352, forward strand.
TGAGAGCTCAGGCAGCAGATAGAATTAATTTGTTATGGGCTTCAAAGTTCCTGTTATGACACTATCTCTTTCTGATAACACATAACCGGTTCATGATGCTTATTTTTAGCCCCATTGTAGTGGAAGGATGTTTTGAATAAATAGAAGGAACACTATGATTAAGAGAGGAAAAAAGAAAAGCATAAGATAAAACACCAGTGGAGTATTTAATGTAACCTTTATTTATTTATAACCTCTTCTCTCCTTGTTGGCCACGTTTTCATGATTATTAAATATCTTCAAATATTTAGAATTAAAGTTACAATATCAAACTAAGGTAAGATGATTGCAAGTGGTGGACTGCTCTTAGAAGTTGTATCGAGTTTGGTAGTGTACCTCATAGACTGAGGATATCAAGTCTCCATTTGCTTTGGTGTTCCCTGAATGCTTTTACAAAACTCTTTCTGTATCTGTTTTGCTTAATTGAGTCAACCTGCCCTCTGTATGTGTTTAAAAATCACACTGAGCTTTTCCTGAGGGCTGTTTCACCTGCAGACTTGGTTTTTCAAAGCAGGAAGTTCACCCTTTCTCCCTGAGCAGGGT
>VZSG01000996.1:179433-226217 GCA_013398315.1 Nothoprocta pentlandii
GGCTTCGCATGTATCTGCAGCAGATTGGCTTCGGGGAGTGAACACCATGGAGAGGCTCTCTGTGGTCTTGATGGTCAACGTATCACCACTAACCATGAGCAACCACCTCTGTCGGGTGCATTCAGCTCAGCACCCCTGTCAGGAGGAGGAGAGTGAATGAGGAGGGATTCTAGACAATAACCCTTTGGCCTTCAGTTGGGGCAGGTTCAGGCACTTCACTGAAAAGACCTGATGTCTCTTGTGTGGTGGTGGGAACAGCACGTCCAGGCAGTGCCCGAGGGCTGGAGTGTTTGCTTGCTCCAACTTAAGAGTCCAGCTCTTAAGATAAGGCAGGTGGGAAGGGAAACCTGGAGTAGCTTTAGCTTACAAGGTATGAGCTTCCTTTAAATCAGGACCTTCATGTTGGTGACATTAGGGAACTCCGATGTTCTCTGCATCACCTTTAGATACAGGAATTGCAGTCAGCTTTAAGTGTTTGGGCTGACACTTCCCAAGGATCTTAACTGCATCCAGGAACCTGACATCTCAGTAAGATGAGAAGATTTGCTTTGATTCCAGACTAACCCCACATGCTTACAGGGCTGAATCCTGAATTACCAGTTAGTCACATGCCTATGGAAAAAGCAACCGATATAAGCAGTAATGAACTGAAGAGAAGAGGACGTGAGGTGGCATCTGTCTGGCCTGCCCTTGAGCTGGCAGCCCTAGTTCTTGTGTTTTCAGTGGCTTCCATGAAGACTTGGGGCTCTGTTAGTGAAGTGACATTAAGGTGCTGGTGTTTCAACATGAGGCCACTCCTGGTGGTCTTTGTATGTTGTAGTTGTTTAAGTAAATAACAGCCAAGATGGAACTCTTCTTTCTTCTCAGTGAACAGATTTTCTTCCAGCAAGCCCACATGGAGAAGTTGCTACCATGATATGACCTTGGCTCCTAGGTTAGCTGTAGAATTATTTCCTCTTAATTATACCAAGCAGACACAATTTTTAAATATTTATTTATTTTAGAGCAAACTAGCAAGAAGGAAATAGCTACTTTCAAAAGCCCCAACTCTGCTCCAGGGACTGAGCTGACATTTAGCCTTGGAGACCGGAGTTCTGTGAAAGCAGACGTGATTTCACTGGGGAACTTCAGTGTTGGTTAGCTACGGAGAACTGAGAGCAGGGCTGTAAACAGGATTTCAATTGTATCATCTGGTTACAGAAAGTACATTAAGAACACAGACAATTTTCTTATGTAAAAATTTCCACTTTTTTCCTAGGGAATTGCCATTTAATGACAGTATGATTCAGACTAGATCCCAAAGAAGCGCCATTCCGGGGCTTTTTGATGAGGAAGCTGAAAGTTTCTAAGCTATTGTAAGGTGTGTTCTGTAAACAGGCCTCCTTCCCTCCCCTCAGTTGCACAGTTTGGCTTATGGTGTCTTTTCTCAGTGGCTCTACAAGACAGAAAAGGGTCTTTCAGTTCTACTTCAAGGGCAGACTAGGAGGATGTGCTCCTTGCGGGTCTCTTGGAGGCAGCTCTTGTGGGTTGGCTTCTGCAAGGCTGCTTCAGGCTGCCATGCAAGGAGGAGCAAACACTCTCCTATAGATTTCTTTGCAGTCCCCTCTTAATTACTGCTGACATCCATTAACTCACAAAAGGAAAGGCTCTTGCTCAATCTTCATTTAAACCTTTCACTATGTTCTTTTTTTCTCTATTTCCTTTCCTTCCCCTGATGGCCACCAGGATGTTTGTTTGCAGATACTTTTCCTGCCTGAGTCATGCAGCAGATTTGGAAGCCAGCGCTGGGATTATCCCATCTTCTTGCAGCGGGGCGAACTGAGGCCGTTCCCTCCACCTAGAAGTGCAGAGCAGGAGGGGCAGCTGAGCCCTGGCCATTTGCACCTTCTGTTTTCATTATCTGGAGAGGTCATGTTACACAGGTCCCAGTGGCCAGAGCTTGTGAGGGCAGGGCTGGTCTTGGTGCTGTGCAAGGGCTTGGACTGAAAGGTCACAAAAAGTGCCTTATGGCCTTAAAAAACCTCAGCCCTCTACCCTGGCCCAAAAGAGGAAGTGTTTTGTTTTAGGAAAAAAAAAGCATCCCCAAATCTTGTTATTTTGTCAGAGGACAAATGAATGATTAGCATTAATTTCAGCTGATATGGTCTGACCTGGCCCCTGTATAAAAACTACAGGTCGGTAACGCTGTTAATTCTGCTCTTACCATAGCAATTTAATTTCCAAAAGCTCCATTTCGAGTCCTCTCTATTCCGCTTTCTCCTTGAGCAATCCAAAAGGATACCAAATTTTGCAGCTGAGAATGAGTTATAATGCTGCAAATACTGGATTGAGATTTTTTTACCAAAGAAATTGGGCAGGGAGGGAGTGGGGAGAAACTGTTTAGCAAAAGAACTCTTGATCTGTGCAGAGAGATGCACAAGTGTGAAGCAACAGTTGGAAAGGAAACGTGGGGAGGCAGCAGGACAGCGCGGCGTAACGGGTGTTTGGCTCTGTACGCTGAAGAATTTCATCTGAATCCTGTGTCTGCTGCTGCTCAGGGACAAAAATCCCTCTCCAGCCAGACACCTTGTGGGGAATTTAGCTGCAAGAGATTTAAAATATTATCTTAGGTTATGCAACAAAGTTGTCCAGAGGCAAATCCTTCTCGGCTTGGTTAAAACTGAGCCGTTAACTCCAGCTAAAATCACTATAACAATTTATTTCCCAGCAAACTGAGTCATGCTCCTTTTCTGCATTCACTTCCAAAGGTGAAAACTACTTAATGTGAACAAGGCTAGTGCACATCAAGCCCCTGAAAGGATAAAAATCAAAGGGAGCAGAACTGCATGTTGTACTCGATCCTTTAGGCATAAGCGACTGAACAGATGACCATACAGTTTCTCCACAAAACCTTTGACATCAGAATGTGTCTGGATAGACAGGAGGTTCTAGTCATTTCCACATGAAGCTCTGATTTACTGTGTTACGTTGCATTGGGAGGGAGAAATTACTAAACTGATGAAAGCAGGAAAATCACCGGTGACTGATTTTAAAAAGTAATTTTATAATTGCTAATAGGTACTGTGCCCAGTCTGCTTTTTATTTTGCTTCCAAACCAAAAATCCTATGAATCTTATTTTCATAGAAGGAAACAGATGCCTGAGCAATTAATTTACAACAGATGCAAGGTTAATGTAGAGGAGCCAATATGACTATCAGTGATTACTGCCAATGTGAAATCCTAGTCAGTTAACAAATAGTTTTAGGTGCTGAGTCTTGTCAGTGTCTATGGTTTTCTAATCACGTTTTCCTATTTCCTTCAAGTTATCTTTTTTTTTAGCCCTAGCAGCAGGAGAAATCTCCATTATAGAGAGTGCTGCAGGACTGTGCTAGCGCTTACAGATCTCAACTAGAAAAGAAGGGGGAAAAGGGTTTTTTTGCACGTAATTTTGGGGAGTGCTGTTTCTAATAACTCTTTAGAAGGGCAGTATAAGAAAGAAATTTATTTAAAACAACTTATGTCTTTAGGGAAGTTGAAGACAGTACAAAAAAAAAGAGGAACCACTTGCATAAGACATAACTTCATTTATGCTTGCTCTGCTTTTTCTAATTCCATTTAGAGGACAAAGAAAACTCTGTATCTGCTGCTTGATATTAATTTTGTGTTCTTTTGTATTATTGCTATAGCGGCAATAACATCAGCCTCTCTTTTTTCTCTTTTTTTAAAGAGCTGTACTTCTACACACACACAAAAAAAGAAAATCCAGGGGTAGAACTTACTGCTCTGAATTATGTTGTGTGGCTTTTTGCAGACCTGCTCTGCCCCTCTCTACTCGGCCTGGGCTGAGATGGGACAGAAAGCAGATAGGGTTGGGAGCTGGGACACAGCTCCTCTTGTCCTTAACCAGCTTCCCAGCTCCAGGCCCTTCTGTCGCATCCAGCGGAGGGATTTTTGTGGTTTCTTTCCTAGTAGAAATCGTATCCTTCAGTGAAACTAGCCCTTGCACCAGTTTGTGTTTCCCTGTCTCGTCCTCCCTCCGTGCCCTGCTGTGTTCCCTCTTCCCTAGACTCGTAGCTCTTGGTCTGCCCCAGTGATTTGTACCTTGTTCCCTGTGACTGCCCAGTATCAGCAAACAGAGACCAACCTCTCACTCTGTTTCCTGGCCATGGGAATCGTTATTCTTTTAATATATATTATTCCAAGACCTGGGCTTTCTTGGTGGGTTGGGGTGGTTAAAGCCTTGATTCATGCCAACCTGAATGAAGATGTTTTCTGATCTGGTGTGTTTAAGCTAGCCTTTAAAAACATAGCGCTTAGTTATTTTTTCTTGTGAAAATACTAACCCCCCTGCCCGTTTATGTAGTTGCTAGCAAGTTTCCCTTGGCACTTAAAGGCTGGCTAAACACTAAGCTGTCTTTTGCTGTAGAAAGCAGTAAACGTAGAGATACCTTGTTTGTCTCCACCGTAACGGATGTGTTTTTCTCTTGCTGACCCGCCAGCAGACCCAGTCTTTGTATTTTCACAAAGAACTCATGAAGAGGACGTTAGGGACCCCCACGTGTGCCATTGAGGCTAGGGAGTACGTTGTAAGTCTGTGTATGGTGTGACAAACCCATACCTTGGCTGCACAGTCGCTAACCCCACTTACAACGCCCTCGGAGTGTGCTGTGGAAATGTGCTTTGGAAAAGCTGAAAGGAAAACCCTGGATTTGGGAGAGGCAAGTGACAGCTCAGTGTGTGATGTGCAGGCAAGGCTCATCTGCTAGTCCCAGAAACGCTGAAATTGGCACAATTAATGCTTGGACCCGATGCAGGTTTTACTCTCTGATGCAGAACCTGCTTAAAGCGCCCTTGCCTGAGTAGCAAGAGTAACAGCATAGAAATCCTAATCCTCCTATGGGTGGGTTCCATGCATTTATTCCAAATTATTTGCATGAGGTTTTGAATATGGTCTTGACCATCGTTGACCAAACCTCCTAAATTCCAGCAGTGCGGTGGCATGTGGAGCATTTTGTGCCTCGGTGGGAGAGCACACTGCTGCTTTCTGACGCTTCCCTGAGCTTTCTGTAACGCTGATAGTTCATGGAATCGAGATGTGTGACTCCTACATCTGACATTCTGAGAAAGCAGAATACAGGGGAGGTTGCTACACAACCGCTAAGAAATAGTTTTACCTCTTCTTTATGGAAAACTCGGGGGTTATTTCAATGCCATCCTGTGTAAGTGAGGTTAGTGCCTGTGCCTGTCCAATAACACATGGACCTGCTGGCCTTCATGTGCTCTCATGTGTTATTGAAGCTTGTGGCTCTTAGGCTCTTCATTTTTTCCCTGCAAGACGAAGCTAGGCCTGATCTAAATTGACAGCTTGAAACCGATTTGCTCCATTTGTGGAAATGGAATTACTTATTTGTGTGGGGGAGGAGGGGGGAAATGCCGCTGTTCTCCCGGGAGCTCAGCAAGTTTCGAGCTGTGAAAACCCCTCAGAATTGGCAAAAGTAGCTCTTTAGCAAATGCTTAATGCAGATTTGTTTTCAGACTGTTGATGTTTGTTTGCAGAAATTGAATTATTGACATATGAAATTACTGATACCTTTCAGCAACTGAAAACCGTGAATAAATATGACTTGTTTCAGCATTTTGTTGTTCTCCATCTATGACCTGCACTATTTGTACTGGTTACAACAATCCCTAAAGTACTATTTGGATGGAAATGCTATTAATAAGTTTGTTCTTTTCCTACTTAACAATGTTAAAATTGGCAATCCTGTGTCCAGAATCCCCTTGAAATTTGCTGAATTGACAGCAAAAGGGTAGTCTCAATGCAGAGGGTTTCCCGCAGTAGCGTAGTGGCTTTTGAGCGAGTAATGTTTACGATGTAGCGCATGTAGCATACATTTGTGCCTCTATAGAGTGCTTTTGTAGGTAAATACCTTTCCTGCACCGTGAATGTTGTCTGTATAGATGTGCGAGAACCTTAATTTGTGCTGATCATGTCTCTGCTAAAGTTCACAGGAACGCAAAGCCATTGTGCACATAAAGGCTGCCTCCACCAAATTCTTCCTGCAGTGTTTTAGCACATTCTACTGCCTTCTAGAATGATGATTCCCCTCAAAAATGATCATTTTTCTCAACGACCTCTTAGCTGAGAGAGTTAATTTGAGTGTTGTGCTGTGGTTCTTGCTGTGTATTTCCTTACTAATGGGCCGAGCCTCAGGGGAAGCCGTGTTGTCACAGGATGGATCGCTTCTAATGGAATATTTCACTATTTTACAGCGATTATATTTTTCATTTGATGGTTGTCCTCTATTGCATAAAATCTGCTGATTAATAATAATGATTATATTTGAAAATTTTCATGCTGCTTAAACCTGTTTTCAAATGCATCGATGGCGCTACCTTTATTTTAAATCTAATCTTAAAGAGTGGTGCTTTGACTATAAAAATCACATCAGGAAGTGTGAAAGCACCGTATCCAGAAGGGTATTTTGCAGAAGCTTGACAAGATGGATTGCTGCCTACAGAGAGAGGTGCTTCCTGACTTGTATTTTGCATTTCCCTGGAGCACAGAGCGAGCCCGGTTGGGCAGCTCCGGGTTCAGATTTGATGCTCCTGTTTTCCATCTCAAGCAGCTCAGGCTCTGGATGTAGAAGACACTTGAATGCTCTTATTCCCCTTGACTGGTGGCAGTGGCAGCTGTCCCTGGGCTGCTGGGGTCCATCAGGAGCTCCCTGCCCACCCACATGTGTTCATCCCTCAGTTTGAAGCCGAGCAGCATTAGGGAGAGCTGCACGTGCTGGAGGGCAGAGCCAACCTGCTGCTGGGCAAGGCCTGGGGGGGATTTTTTTCTCTCTTTTTTTTCCTCATTTTAAACATATGCCTCCCTTCTTACTCTCCCACATGCCCAGAGTAGCTAGATAACGGTTTGGGTCTATACCAGGAAATGTGGTGACCTTTAAAGTACTCTGCCTTATATATCGTTTAAGGAGCCCGGAGAGCAGCTGAGGATGCTGTTGTAGAATGAACTGGACATAAAAAGAGGAGTTTATCTCCTTTGTCCTAGTGTTGTCTGACCATGTAGCACTAGGAAGTTTCAGTTGATGAGTGTTTCCTTATGAATATTTCAAGGACATGAAACACATGAAGTAACTACCCGGAGTGCCGTGTACAGGGTGCTTGTGGCTGGGTCAGGGATGGTGCCGTTTGAGCGCAGGCTGCAGAGCTCAGGTCACTTTCTAAGGAGATCCCCGAGTGCTTTCTGCAGCAGGGAGTCCCCCTTGACCCCCATGTCTAATACACTGACACTTGTGACTGCTTTTCGGCACATTGTTGGTCTTTGAGTGACTCGCCTCTATTCGCAAGCCCTGAGCTCTTCCCCCCGCTGCATCAGAGATGCTCCCTTAAGGAGAGCAGCACTGTTGCTGTCCCAGCAGCTGCAAACAAAGAAGCCCAGGCCCCGTGTCCCTCTGCGCTACCAAAGCACCTGTATAGAGGTACAAGGCTTTTTCCCTCCTGCTTCGGCGAGGACGTGGCAGCGGGTCGCTCCCCTTGTGAACTTTTGCACTGAGCTCTTAGTGTTACCCATTTCACAGCCCAGCGCTGATGGGGATGTGTGTCATTTTACTGTAACATCAGTCCCAAACAGTTCCTCTTCTACTGATGCACTGTTGTTTTTTCTCTCTCTTTCTCTCTCTCTCTTTTTTTTTTGTTTTTTTTCCTGTATCTCTCCAATTTTTACATGAAGCTTTCTCTCAAGCTGGTAAGCACATTTACAGCATGCATGTCCTGTGTTTTAATCACTATTTTCTGTGTGTTTTAATGTGCACCGTGCCACGTGTGACCTGACACTGAAATTGTTAAATTTGTTTCTTTGTGTCTTGCTTTTTTTGATATTTATCAGATAACTCTGAATACACAGGTCTGGAGTCTAATAGAGGTGATCAGAATTCAATCCTTCTAATAAGCTGCTAAAACATTAACTCTAATACTTAGTTTAGTGTATATTTTTATAATCCAGGGCTATGAAAATGTAGAAAAAAATCAAGTAATTCTGCTACAGTATGAAATATACATTAAAGCATTTAAAAACCAGTGGTCTCAGCGTGTCTGCTGGACCATTTATAGAGAGAAATGCAAGTCTTTAGTGTAACTGGAAACAGCTGCAAAGTTGCTTTCTGTGTCCAGGTACTACTGGAAGTTGGCACCATTATCACCTACATTTTACAGCCCTACGTAGTCCTCCAAAATAACCAATAATTATATTAAAAGTTCTGTAAACCTTAACCCAGAAGGTTAACTCAGCCTGATTTGAATTTGCCAATGATAACGTGTATATACGAATCCTAAATTCTATCCTGGCTGCAGCTGGGCAGGTTTCTGGAGCTACGGTAAGGAAATAAGGCTAGTGAGCTGGAGAGGGCCGGGGCGTGGGTTTGGAAAGAGCGATTCCGTGAGCCTGGACGTGCCGATCACCTCACATGGTGCCCGAGGCAGTGCCAAGGAATCGCATCCCCCAGCAGCGCCAGGGAGTCGGCAGCTGCTCATGAACCGCACGAGCTGGGAAGTTTTCTTGGTCCTTGTCAGTTGTTTCTCTCCTGGCACACACGTAGAGCCTGGATGCACCCTTGGAACCTGGTCCGCTCCTAGCAGCTCCTTCTGAGGCTCGTGTGTTGCCTCCGAAGCTGCCACATGTAACATGGGTGTTTCAGGCCCTGGTGCTGCCCTGTAGAACACGGGGTCTTTCCCAAGCACCGATTTTGCTTCTTAACGAAGACCTGCAAGAGGCAGGATTAAAGTTGCCAGGCTCCAGTTTGCTCACAGCTTTTTCAGTTGTTACCAAGCCACTGGGCTGCTCTGCTGTGTTTATACCAAGGACTTCCATTTGCTGCTTCCCTGACCAGAGCTCCAGTGTGTTGTGCTGCTGAGTCCAGCCTTTTGTATGTAGGAATACATCCCCCCAAGTACATGGCTGACCTGCCTTTCCTTCAACCCCAAAACTTACAAATCCAAAAGATGAGCGGAGAGCACTAAGACCTGGCAGTGCCCAAGAAGGAAAGTGGCTTCTTGGTGACCTGCTAGTAGCTCCTAGCTGTAAGGAAAGCCCAAACTAGAACTTCAGCCTAGGAACCAGTCTAGACGTGGCCACCTCTTTCATGTGGTCCTTCATTTTGCATCTGTAGTTTATAATTTGCATCCTAAACTCCAGTCCTTTCATGCAAGGATGTCTCGTGAGCACTGTCTCTGCTGTTCCTGTGACAGCACATCAGAAATATCACAGCTGTGCCCCACCACCACCACCACTGCACTGCAAAGCATTTATAGGAAAACACAGGTGACCTTCGCTCCTTGAGAGAAGGTCCCGGGGGGTGGTTTGGTTTGCCTGAGAGCACGAAACGAAGCCAGCATGTGCAAGAGCAGCTCCTTGTTTCCTCCTTTCAGAGGAGGAACTGCAGCCGCTGTGATGGGATGGTCCTGAGCATGGAACAAACCCTGTGAGATCCCCATGAGGGTCAGGCATGCTTCCTGTGCAGCATTATCCCCTTGGTCTGAAGCATTGGGAGCAGGGATGCGCAGCCTGTGGTACTAGGCTGCAGGAGGAGCTGAGGACCTCTCTGCAGTTGCCCTCCATGCCTTGGACACCTGCACGTTTGCCCTCCAAGCTGCATCCAGCAAATGCAGAAGGTCGTGCCCTGTCTCGGGGACACACTCAGTGGAGGTTGCAGGTGTCTGATAAACAGTGTTTTGTGACAAGGTGTCCACTAAATCACGCTCCTCTGAGAAGGATACTCAGCATTTTAGTAAGATGAGCACTGCAGTTTTAATCACAAGTTTCCAGTAACCTCCTAGGTCACTGAATTTGGTCACTTGGCTTTGTGTTTGTCCCCCTTCTTTCTCCCAGATTCCAGCAGCCCCTACTAGAAATGATGCATAGACGGGGCAGATACCAAAATAAAAGTTATAAAAATTTACACTTATCAGCATAGACTTGACTCTTTTATAGTGAAGCTAATTAGTGTTGAATTGCCTTCAGTATAACCCACCCAAACCATCCTTCCTGCCAGCCGGATATAGGTGGTACTTGGAAGAAAAGAGCATAGATGTTACCCGTCCTGCCTGCTCTGCGTGGCTGGAGCAATGGGGAAGAGGCCTAGCAGTTTGAAGGCAGAAAGGAGGTCCTAGTTCAAGCGGAAATCCTACAGGGGTGGCTGCTGCAGCCCTAAAAACTTGTCTTCAGTTACAATTTTGGATGGACTCACTGGGGCTTTGGTAGCATTCCTGCTTTTATGCAGGGGCAGGAGAAGAGCCCCTGGCAGGGGCATGGATCCTGTGTATGCAGCACACAGCAGCAGGACCTCCTTCCAGTTGAGGAGGTCTAGAAGAAGCATTTCCATTACTTGGGAAGCTTTGTAGGTCCCAAACCATTCCATGACCAAGCTCTCTCAAGGCAAAAACTGACAATGCTTCAGACCATAGGGATTTTGCACAGACTTTTCCATAAGCAGTTTTCAAAATGTGGTTCTGACAGCTTCTCGCAGGCTCTCATTTTTCTTTTTTTTTATTTTTTTTTTTCTGCTTCATTCCACTCTGTGCAGGGATCAGGGCCAGAAGATTTCAGCAATCTCCCACCTGAGCAAAGGAGAAAGAAACTTCAGCAAAAAGTGGATGAACTTAACAGGGACATTCAGAAGGAGATGGATCAAAGGTAAGCCAGCCCTCCACCATGAAAATGAAGAAGGTAGTCTTATTCAGAAGAATACTGTAAACAAGTAAAATACAAGAAAGATCAAATACAAACTAGGTTCCTGGCTTGTTTGAGGTGCTGTTCCAAGAAAAAAATAAACAGAGAGTGCTATATAAGTAAAAACATATTAAAGAGTTGCAGTGCACTCCACAACTCAAGCTCTGATACCAGTTACTTAGTTTTTAGCTGATGTAGAGGTCAAAGCTGGAAGAGGAGTTGGCTTTCAGCTAATTCTGCTCACCCCCCTGGGTGCACAAAAGGTTCTTAAACAAAGATGGGTGCAGTAGAAGTGAAGCAACTGGAGAGGGTTTTTCCTTCTTTCTGGAGCTGCTTTCTTGGGAGGGATGAAGGATGGGCTGAAGGGTGCCAGCAGTTCAGTTTTAGCCAGGCAAGGATCAGTGTGACGTGAGCAGCTCCTGAGCTTTTCAAAGAAAGTACAAGATTTAAATACCTACTCTTAATCAAAACTGCAATCATAGACCTCTCAGCACTGAACAAGTTGCTTATTAACGTGACAGGCAAAATTAGATGTGGGGAGATCCCAATGAGAGAGGTGATTATGAACATGACAGCACCAGAAGTGCTGATGAGTGGTATGGGTCTTGGGGCTCTCTGATGTGTAGCGTACGTCTCATGGAAGCAGAAGAGATGATGAATCCTGTATTTTTGTGAATGTGCTTTTTTGTGAGGCTGCCTTTGTCGTTCTGATTGAGAACGAGGCCCTTCTAGCTACTCACTTTTTATTGATTCTGGCAGCCTGTGTTTGCTGCTTCCAATGTCTGCTCACGTTCTGGCTCCTGCAGTTACGATAAAGATTCAGCATGTGGTGCTTGCGGGAGACAACTTCTCCTTCCTGAAGGATTTTGGGATTTAGCCTCTCTCCGATAGTGGTCTGTCCCTAAACATTGCTGGTGTTTTGTGTTTGTACAGTTGTGCCTGAGTTTTCTGCATGTTTGCTTTGCAAATATCTGCGTATTTTGGTCTGATAACCTAGAATTTCTTTTTTATATTTCATATCATGAATAACAAAGGACGACAGCACACAGATGTGTTACTTTTGTTTTACACGTGCTGTTTTTTTCCCGTGGTACCTTATATTTGTCTCTCTAAAGATTTTTCCTTTGTGGTCTCTGTTGATTCCAAGGAAATTCAGAGTTAAAATCTGGTACAAAATCAGAGCAAAATGAGGTTATTTTAAATAAACATAGCATGTAATTGGGTAGGGAATTAGCATCAGCAGTTAAATATAGCGTTTTTAAAAATCATGACTCACATATGTGAAATATTGTCCCCTAGGGCTCCAGCAACAGAGCAGTCCCACTTCCTCGCCACCCACACTTTTTTTCCCAGTTTCTCTTCACACAGAGCAAAAGCAGGCACAGGCCTGCAATTGTCAAGAGTTTGGTGGGAAACTCTAACATATAAAGAGCATTAACTTGAGTCATGGGACTAACATTAACCTTTGTTTCCCCCAAAAAATAATGCTTAGAGAAAAGCTGAATAGTCCTATCAGAAATGCAGGAAATTTGCTCGTAAGTTCACCCATTTCTAAGCTCTTAAATCACGATGATGAATATTTGTTCTGTTTTGTTTTTGAAGTTAAGCCTCCAGCTGTCCCGGGTTGAAGATAGCACATTGCTTTGGTGACAGCTCCCTAGGCTTCCCTGGAAACTGCAGTTTCTGAAGCCCTGGGCATTTGGCATCTGAATTGATGCATCTTCTTTTGAAATGATCTAATAAAAATACTGCATCACTTACCAGGAAGCAGGGGCAATTATGTAGCCAAGGTCTCTCTGTTGCTACCCAGTGACAAATACAAACCATCTGGGTTTGGTCTCATTTTAAGCAGTGAGAAATAAGTGTTTTGTAAGTGATTTGCATTGCAAAAGATAAAAGGCAACAGGTAGGGTGAGAATTTCCAGGTAGCACTCCATTTTTATTACTAATAGGTTTCACATGCAGTTCTTTGTCCCAGTTTCTAAATTGGAATTCAGTGTACCGTGGAGAAGAACAATGCAACCATTTGTCTTCTGTCCCCAAACCGGGAAGTTAAAGCATCTAGAAAGTTGAAATCATTGCTCCTTGCAGTAATTGCAAGATTTCCCTCCTCTCCTGCCCAGGAGAGCCAAGTGGAAATCTTAGTATTAAATAAAAAGCATGGCAAGCTCAAAGTCAATGCCGTGCCTTAGATAGTCCTCCTTTTCCTTGCTGTGAGGATTTCAGTCAGTTTTCTGCTGAGATTTTTCAAGTGGGACACTTAGAGCTTCAATCCCTTGGTCTAAATATGCTGCCTGTTTGTAGCAACACAGCACATCTTGTGGCTTCGTTCCCTGGGAGGGCTCCTTCAGCTGACCTCACTCCCAGGGAAGAATCCCCAGCTGCTTGGGGAATAAAGAGCTTCTTTTAGTGCAAGGCCTGAGCACGGTGTCACATATCACATTGTAGGTAAAGGCTTTGCTCTGTTTTTCATCTCTCGATGTATAATTTTTCTCTGGCAAGGAATTTTACAGTTGCTATTTATAAATGGCTGGCTCTGTGCAGGAGAAAAATCCCTGTCTGGATGTTGTTACTCTCATGACAGGTAAGGTTTTAACCATGGTTTAAGAGAAGGCAGTTTATCCTTTTCTTTTCCCTCAGAGAATGGGATTTATCCCCATTATCAACATTTACACCATGTTTTATTTTTCTTCTATCTGCCAGAGATGCCTTAACGAAAATGAAAGATGTGTATATCAAGAACCCACAGATGGGAGATGCAGCGAGTGTGGACCACAGATTAGCAGAACTTGGACAGAACATTGAAAAGTTACGAATAGAAGTTCAGAAATTTGAGGTATGGGGCGTACAGCAGAACAAATGTATTTCTGGGATGCTGGTGCCCTGCTTCAGTACCTAGCAGTTCAGCATATGCTTAATTGTAAGTGGGTGCTTCAGTGCTTTTACAGGCAGGTTTATTGAAGCATTTTCTTGCTATGTGTAGGTAAGGATTGCTTAGGCACTTGTATTAATGGAGATCTGTGGGCCTATTTGTGTAACATAGATTTGCACCATCTCTTGTATTGTCAGCCAACAACCCTGCTGCTTAATTTGACACAGAAAGCAAATAAAGCTGAGCAGAGGATGAGGGGGAAAATACCATGTTCTCTGGACTGCCCAGAAGAATTTGGATGCTTGTTCAGTGAAGAACATCACGTTACAGCTCTGGAAAAACACATGAATGTTAATAAAAGCACCCTTCAAAGTCTATCAGCAAGATAGAAGCCATCAGCTGAAATGTGTTTTGAGGAACAATCTGCCATTAGCAGGAAGCTTCTTAGAGATGCAAAATCTCAGGAGCATAAGGAGTAGTTGAAATAACTGAAGCCATTAGAAATGTCTACCATAATTATTCTAGAAGGGCTATAGAGTTGAGGAAAGACTGGACATAAATAGATAGAGCCAATTAATTTTATAGGCTTCTTCCAATTGTTTACTTTATTATCTATTGCTTACTTATCCTCTTGAAAATGACTGTTTTCCCCAGCTTCAGGCCTAGTGCACTCAGCAGTCTGAGATTGCTGGGCTTCTGATTTAATTGAGACTACTATATACTGCCACAGATCTTTTTTTTTCTCCTTATTGTGACTAGAGCAGCAGCATTGGGACACCCGTCATTAAGTGCTGCTCTCAAGTCACAGTGTTTTTGGCACCCCATGCTGCAAAAGAACCAAGTTTTCAGCAAGCATGTGATTTATTTTTTTGCAAGACTGGAGTTTTTAATATGCACTTAGAATACAAAATATATATCCTCTAACTACTGTATTCAAAAGCAGTTTTCAATGTTTACCCTCTGTGTTTAGTTCCCTGCTCTGAATGTCGAATAAAACATAGCAAAATAAAGGCAACATGTGTCCCGTTGCAAAGGGCGCCACGAGGGATGCGAAAGGGCTGCTTTCCCATTGCAGGGCTGGCTGGCCGAGGTGGAGGGCAGGCTGCCCGCGCGGACTGACCAGGCCCGGCGCCAGAGTGGCCTCTATGAGGCCCAGAACACGTCTGCAGTGAACAGCTGTGCTCAGGACCGGGAGAGGTACAGTATCTGTATAGAGCTCGCCTGCTCCTCACCCACTCCCTTCGCTCCGTGGTGAAGTTTCCCCCTGGAAGGGAAGCAGCAGCCTGTGGCGTTCGGGAGCTTGCTCCACAACCAGGCTGAAGGAGAGCGCTCCATGAGTAGCCTGGCATACTAATTTCAGCATGTAGAAGGTACAAAGCAAAAGAACTGCGCTTCTGATTATGATGAAATGTGTTCTAGCTGGCTGTGAAGGTGAGAGAGCTGCTTTGTACAGGTCTTAATGGGGAAAAATGGCCCTCATGGCATTGTGATGGCAGCCACAGATAGCAACTCTTTCTGAGCGTGCTTTGGAGCAGCTGAGCTGCTCCAGCTGCAGTTGCTCACCTTAGTGTCTGGTAAGCAAGTCATTCCCTTTGCTCCTGGGGCTGGTTGCTATAGTTGCTGTGTGTTTTCCTCTCTTGAGCAGCCCGGATGGCAGTTACACAGAAGAGCAAAGTCAGGAGACTGAGATGAAGGTACCTGCGACGGATTTTGATGATGAATTTGATGATGAAGAACCACTACCCACTATAGGAACGTGTAAAGCTCTATATACATTTGAAGGTATTGTTTGTCTTTTATTGTTCTTACTGTTCTACGTGGTTCATGTCACAAACACAACTAGGAAGTACTCGTTTAACCCCTACAGTGCTTAAACCGACAAAGAAAGTACCAGAGGCTCTGCTGAAATTCTGTGTTGTAGAGGGACACCAACACACTGATTTTTCTTATGTGGGGCTCTATGCACCAAGAGAATCATAAACCAGAATATAGCTGGTTACTGTTTTGCACACTTCATTCCTGGCACGTGCTTCAGCCCGTTCTTACTGAAGATGCCCCTGAGAACTTTTGCACAAGCAGTGCTTTTTGGGGACAAGTTTCAAATCACGTTATCACCAAGCGCTCTACAAACTACTGTTACTGATGGAAAAATGTACTGTGTTAGGTGTTCAAGAGCTCCCCCTTTGAACCTCCCTGAATTGCATGTTACTGTGTCTTTCAGGTCAGAATGAAGGAACAATTTCTGTAGCAGAAGGAGAAATGCTGTATGTAATAGAGGAAGACAAAGGTGATGGGTGGACACGAATCCGAAGGAATGAAGATGAGGAGGGTTATGTCCCTACGTCATATGTTGAAGTCTATTTGGACAAAAATGCCAAAGGTGCTATGACTTATATTTAATACTACTGTTATTGTGTTATTTGCTTTCAGAGATATCCAATCCTGTAACTGCTCTATGTTGCAGATAGAACCTTTTAAAGGGCTGCACAGTGCCACAAAGTGCATTATTTTGTACATGGACTTTGTACTGCAAGACACACTTTTTATTGGTCAGAGAAGAAAGGATAATGTAAAATTAGAGAAGAAAAGCAGCCTTGCCTGGAGAGTGCTCATTCAAAAGTAACTACTATTGCACATCCACCTTGGTGCAGGAAACGCAGGGCTATTTTGAAGAGTTGTGGGCTCCTTCTGTATATCTAGGTGGTACCTTATAGCTACCACTTGTCTGTATTCACAACTCTCCCAAACTGGTTCTATGGAAAGTCATATATGATATTTAGACTGTTGGTTTGTGTTGCAGAGAAGGTAGCTTTTCAGAGCCTAGTGTATTCTGTGGACTTTCTGGATTGAAACCTGGTCATCATTTCGTTTCTTAGAGTGTGTTTGATAGGAGAAAGAGAGATCTTACCAAAACCTGTCTACACAGCACTTGGTGATCCATGGTAAACTAGTGGAATAATGACATTAAGGAAGATTTCTTATCTTTCCCTCCTTAATACATTTCAGAAAATACTCTTTGGGATATATTGGCATTTCAGTTAAATACAGTTATTTCGGATGTGCCACAAATGATGGTTTCATCTGCTCATACACAATCAGTGGAGACATTCTGAACCTGGACTTATCTCTTATTTCTCTTTCCTGCTTTTAAACCTTTATAAATAAGGTGTATTTTATAAGCGAGTAGTGCATGCATGGGAAGGAGTCCTGGTTGGAATATGTGCTTAGCATGGTGATCACCTGGTGATGTGATACACCGAGGAACAAGATTTCAGTCCTCTTCCAAGTCAGGAGGTATAGGAAGCTTGCTGTTAAATAGCATAAAGACTTTTCAGTCATTAAATCCTTAATCAGTTTATTTGTTGTCTTGCATGGATCCTAAAATTCTTAGTGTGAAACAAGCAGCCCCGTGTAATTTAAAGCTGGAGCATTCTCCTGGGGGAGTGTGGCCACCAGGAAGGGAGCAGCGAGCAGCCTTTCTCTGTGGACCCTGCGTCTTGATCAGCTTGCAGTTTCTGGCCTCTGTGTTAAACAGCGCAGTGCCGTGTCTGTAGCAGGTGGCAGCCTGCACTCTTGTTGAATTTTGCCGTAATCCAGTAGTTCTATTAGAATGGGCGGAGAGGGATGGTTGAGATGCAAAAGAAGCAAAAAGCTCCAACACCCGCACCATGGCAAGAGGGAGAGTAAGGGTGTTGTGTGTGGTGGTGGTTGCAGCAACACTGGTGTTCTGCTGCAAAACGTGTTGCTCAGCACTGTGGGCTGCTGGAAACGGCCGAGCCAGGGTGCCCTCCGTAAACCTGCCCTGAGGAACGAGCGGGGCTCTCGGCAGAGGCCACATCGGTGGAACGTGGTCCCTGAGCAGAGAGGCAGCTGGGGTGGGAAGCAGCAAAGTGGGTCGCGGGTGGCTGAGACACCCCGACACGGGGCTGCCGAGTGGGCCCAGCCAGACTGGGCTTTACCTCATCCTCCTGGAGAGACCGCAGGAGCATCACAACAGCAGCCAGCAGATATATTAGTACATTAATGGTGTTGTGCAAATTATGGGATTCTGTTCAATGACCGTGAACACGCAGGCTGTGCTGGGAGCCATTCCTGTACCAAGGCCAGCTGATTCTTTCCATCATTTAAGTTTTTCTGTTAATTTTGCCAGCCTTTGGCAACAAAACCACACGTGTATGCAAATATCTAATGTAAAGGGGCTGTAATATTTAGATTTTTTTTTTACTCAAATCTCTTATTAAGAAAAACTAAAAGAGCACTTCCCAAGAGATGTCACAGTAGTAGTGGAAAGATTTGGGGAAAATGCTGCTGTGTTAAAAGACGGATCTTGTTGCAAGCTGCAGAATTCTCGTTTGATTTCAATGTGTCAGTGGAAATGGCTTTTTATTCAGCCTTGAATATTTAAAATTGAAACAGTGACTATCTTGAAAATGAAGCTAAGTGCTAGAGCATTTGCAGACGCATTTAGTTCTTTCTTAGTTTTAGAAAGACGTTTGGGCAGCTAGTTATCCTAAATGTTAGCTATAGGGAAGCACAAGGACCTTCACACCGACAAACGCTGAGTAAATTCATGACTTGTAGTCAGCAGAACTGGCTCGGCTCAAGCTGTGAGACCCTCCTGTACCTGCATCACGAGCCTGGTGCCGCTTCGCTCGAGAGATGAGATGTAGCTGCTTTGTGCAAGGCCCCCGGGGACCACAGTGCCACCTCGCTCGGTGCAGCCCCTGTTTGGGCTGCCTGGGCTGTAGCAGAGGGGCTAGTGCAGGTAGGTGGGTGCTGCAGCACTTGGTTGCCCTCGGCCCTCCCCGTAGGGCTCCTGTGAACAACGTCCCTTCTCTAAGGGCTGTTTGCCAAGTTTACAGGGGTGCCTCCAGTGGGAGGATTTTAGCAAACTCTACCACAGAGAGCTGCAATGTCTCTCTTGTTTTGCCTTTTTATTTCTTTACAGATACGTGCAAAGCACTTCAGAAAATCTCCCAGTAGGTTTGCGTAGGCCTGTTCACCTTTTATTCCACTGGGTTGCTGCTGCGTTGAGAGACCTGTTGCAGAAGGTTTTTGTTAGTAGAAATGAGTGCATGTCTCATCTCCATCAATGAACTACTCTTAAGTACAGATCGCTCAGCTGCTGCATTGATAGGTTCTCATCTTTAATTGCAATGTGCATCACTACCAGTGAAATTGTATGGATTTAGGAAAAAGCGTTCTTGTCCTACCTAATAAAAATGAGAGGCAACAAAGTCAGTTCCTTCTTTGTGATGCACACAGGAGACTTCCCTAAATGCTAGGAATGTGTAGATGAAGAATGGGATCCCTTGGACTGGCTCAATTTGGGGGCTTTGGACAATCCGTAATTGCTAGAGGAGGAGGAGGAGCAAAATCTCTGTGTGCAGATATTGGCATAGGTTGTCGCAGGGCTCTTCTGCACCACTGCCCTCTGCCCCCTGGGGTATCTGGTGCTTGTCCAGTACTGGACCCAGTTGGACCTTCAGTTGGCTCCAGTCTGACCGTGCTGTGTTCTTACATTGGCACCCCAATCCTTTGGGGGACAAGCCACACTTTCTCTACGTGAAATAAAGTAGGATATACAAAAGAACTCACCTAAAATAACCCATCTTTCCATAAACAAAAAAAAAAAAAAAAAAAAAAAAAAAAAAAAAAAAAAAAAAAAAAAAAAAAAAAGCCATATTCACTTCCACTAGCAGGCCTGGCTGTTTGGATGCCTTGGCACAAATAGAGACCATCTGATGAAGTTTTGCATCCCAAAACAAAGGTGGGAGCTGGGAGCTGCTCTGCATTTCAGCCCCTTTAAGGCCTGTTCCTTTGCACCACGTGCAATTACCTGTAGAAATCCCTATGGGTGGCTCTGTGAGGCTGAGCACTGTGCTCTTGCCTTGCTCTGACCATCATGCAGGACCTCGACCTGCAGAAGTTAACCCTGCTGATGCACTTTTTGTCTAGCACGTAGCTCACTATTTAATGCTTGCCAAATGCTGTAGGAGGGAGCAATTATCAACTGCTCTGTGGCTTTTGGAAATCCCTTTTGTTAAATACTTGTCCTCGTTTCTCCTAGTTTAAAACTGTATATAACCTAACTTAAAAACTAAAGTTACTTGAATTTCAATTGTTTTTATTCATTTTTATATATAAATATATATAAATTGTTTTATTGACTGTTGTTTTACTTAACCATTTTGATAACTCTTATGTTGATAAACTTTTTTTGGATACTCAGCTGCCTGCATCTGGTTGGACTTATATAGAAACTTCTATTTTGTGTTTGTTTGTTAAATCTGGTCAATGTGGCTGTGCTTTTGTATTCTTATTTTCTAAAAATCATCATCTGTCAGGTCTCTTTATAGCTTCCTGTACTACAGTGTCTTCTAATAAACATTTTATTTTCTCATTCCTGTGAGGTTTTTTTAATGGGTATGCATTTTAGTTTAACTTTACTGATGCCAAACAAGTGCCCTCCAACTTCTTTGCTTTATAGAAGTGGGTGCAAAGGAGATCTGAAGGTTCCATGAAGCACAAGGGGAGTTTGGACTCGTATCTGATACTTGCTTTGATACAGCAGTCTCTGGGGCCAAATAAAATTCTTGGATCCTGGCTTCATTTGGCCACATGGAAAACTTAGCCCTGCTTCACATATCTGTGGCCACACAAATGTGACCTACTGTAGATTTAAGGCTCTCACCCCTTAAGAATCAATGGCCAACACAGCCTCCTCTGTAAAGGATGGCTGCTGTGCATCCATCTGCAGAATCTCTTGTGCATTTGCTGCTTATTCTTCAGTATCATTCCTCGTATTGTGCACTTTGGCACAGTCACCAGATACTCCTTTGCAGGTTAAAAAGGGAAAGAAAAGCATTTGTTTTCTCTGCTGTTGTGGTAGGAAGGTGCTGCTGGGGTCCTGCTGCGCTGTGTGCATCCTCCTTGCAGGGATGTTCCCGTGATGCCCTTCCCTGGTGCTGCAGGGAAGGGCAGAGGGAGAATATTACTGGTCTGGGGCAGTTTAAACCTGAGTTCAGGAGCTTTTTCTTAACCCTTGATAACCTGGTGGATGCTTGGGTGCTGTATTTCCATTTAACCTCCTGCAGGCAATGCTTGCTCTTAAGGGATCCCTTTTTCCCAAATCTCTTTCTAATCCAGTCTCTTTCTTTTTGTCTTTCTTATGTTTTAGATTCCTAAAGGTGTTTGTGCTGGTGCAAGAACCTCGGGGCGAGCTTGTCACAGAAGGAGAACCAAAATGGTCTGTTTACCCTGCAGGCAGTCAAAACATACCCACGGAAAACCAGACTCCCAGTTGTGTCTGGAGTTCCCACTTGAAAAAAATCAGATCTAAATTCCATCCCAGTATCATTCAGACGCTTGCTCTTTTTTATGGCATGCTACTCGTGGCTCAGATTAACGTGTCAGTCTTCCCCACTCTTCTGCCAGCTTGGCATGGCCTTGCTGCAAAACATAACCAAGACTTTTCCCCAGCCAGTTCCTTCCAACATAGTCAAAGAAACTGCTGGCCACGCTTTGCAGAGGGTAACCAGAGAGTCCTAGGCATGTGCTGGTCTGTCTTCTGTCCTCCCTTGTCCCTCAGTACCCCTGGATGCATGTGCTGGTCCAGCAGCCCTTCACGTGGTGGCCCTCGTGCTCACCCTGCAGGTAGTCTCACCAGATGGGAGGGGAAGGAAAAGCCACCCTTGGGAGCAGTGTCCCAGCAGCTGGACCCAACTCTGATCTGCAGATGTTAAATTTTAGGCCCACGCATTACTCAGTATTCTGCCTTCCCCCAAAGGTCACTAATACTTGTCAGCCTCTTTTTTTTCAAATATAGGCTGATGCATTTTGTGAGTGCTCAGTACCCTGACCTCGCTGTTTGCTGCGAGCCTTCAAGCTCATGTATGTATGCTTGCTTTTCCCCTTGCTCTCTCTGCCCCTGCTTTCCTTCCCTGCTCTCTTGGTCTCTGCCTTCTCAGACACAGACACACACACAGACACAGTGGCATTTTGGTCCGAAGCCCCATCTTGCTCGTCACAAAGACCTCCGTTTTGCTCTCGTTTCGGTCTGCATGCTCGCCCTGTTGCCTTGCCTGCGCCCACCTTTCCCCAGGGCCATGTTACTTGGTGGACCCTTGTTGATAATCTCTTTGAAGATTTTTTTTTTTGGTTGTTGGTTGGTTATTTTCTTACCATTTCAGACCTGCCTTCTCCTTTTGCATGACCTCCCATGCATTCTCATTAGTTATGTTTGGATAACAGAGGTTTTTTTAGAAAAAAAAAGGAAAAAATTAAAAAGAACTTGCACTCTTTCACTCTCCCACCTTGCCTTGGACTGGACCTCAACCCAGAAGCCACACAGGAATTGTGACTTAACTCATTAGCCCTCCTGTTCTCCCATGATTTTATTTGAAGCAGAAGTAGCATGATCAGTGATGCTGCACCTTATCTCATGCTGTGGAGAGAAAGCTGTAACACCTCCAAATACCACATGAGCTGGACCTAAACTGCCTAAGAAGGAGCTGGTTATTTTTTCTAGGCTTCCGTGTTGCAAATGTAGCTCCCTCCCCTTAGTCTTTGTCATCACTGTTACAGTACTCGGTACCTGTTTGAGGCCTGTGAGAGTCAGTTGCCACTAATAGGTCCTGAGGACCTAATTTATTCATAGACAAACAAATCATTTGGAGAAATACACTTGCTGTTTGGAAATTTCAGAATTCCCAGAGTTAGGAGAAGAGAATAATTGAAAGCCACGCTGGGCAGTCACCCTAAGCTGCAGCCTCTCAGGTTTAGCTTGCAGACAGATATGTGCGTCTCGCTCTGCTGCCTGCTGTGTTTTTAGGCAGGGTCAGCATGGAAAAAATGTGTCCAGGAATCACGTACCCTTCACGTTGGGGATTGCTTTGGGCTTCCTCACTCAGGATGAAGTTATTTGTGATTCAAGTTACATGTTGCATTCGTAACGTTGTCCCTTTCTCTCCCTTCAAAACGCCAAGTTTTATTTTTGATAACAAGGGCCCTCCTTCCTGCTCTTCACAACTGTAGCCGTTACACGATGGTGCTTAATACCTGCAAGCATCAGCGGGCAAAATGTGCTTTGTTTGGCTTTTATTTTAATCTCATGGAAGTGAGTGGGGAGCCTGCGCAGCCGATGCCAACCCTGAGGCCATTCAGCTGCAGTGTAACTGGAGTCAGAAGGATCCTCATCACCTGAACCACCATCCCCAGCCCTGCTGCCACCGCCTTCACTTAGCTCTTCAGATCCACGAGCCTCTGAGAGCAGAACGTGAGTGTGATTTACACGGTTGGCACCTGTAGCTGTGTGCAAACCTCTTGTTTGTAAGGCTCTGCCAAGGCTCCCTTGCCTACGAAGCCAACACGTGTCTGCCAGGGGATCTGAAGGGCCAAGCAGTTCCCAGGTGTGCAAAAACCTTCGGAATCCTTTTAGCTGCAGTATTTTTATTCTCTCGTGTCTCATGCACTGTTGAATCCGCAGCTGAAATGATTTGTTTTCACCTATTCTTGTGCCATCTATGTAAAGATTAGATTGAAAAGTTTGCTTTTATATATTTAATCTAGGTGGACAGTATATTATTGTCAGCCTCTGTGGAACATTTGAACAATTGCAATGTCTGTGTTGCTACATAGCGCTTTAGAAAGAGCATTAGCTTTAGCTGACTGATTTTTTTCAAAAGAGTTTTATTAAAAGATGATGTATGGAGTTTTTATAAACTTGGTAACTAGTTCTTAAAAGCCAGGATCTTACAACCTATTACAAAACAAAAAATTAGCAACAGTCATAAATTGTGGCCTATACATCTTTATTCTGCTGCCTTTATTCAGGGTAAAGAAGGGGTAATTTTTGTAGAATTTACCTTTTATGAAATCTAAAGGACTAAATATGTGACTGGTTTATAAAAACTCTACTAATCTCTCCCAGAAGTGTGGACTGTGTATTCTACAAAATGAAATCTTGTCCCCAGCAAAAGTCTCTAATGCCCTTTCTTAACATCTGTAAATAGAGAAGAAACATATTTACTGATACTGAAAGTTGTGTTTAATGCTGAGTATTTTTCAGAAGTTCATTTAGTTTGATGCCTATTGTCCTTTGTTTCTGTTTTCCTGCCTGAAGTGTCAAAAGACCTAAAAGAAGCCAAATTCTATTTTAACATGACGATGTCGAGCACTTTTTTTATTTGTATATGTGTGTGTATGTGTGTTTGAGCACTGAACTTTAGATTTTGGTGGCATCTCAGTGTTGTGATTTCATTGCCAATGTACAAGGTTCTGGTGTTCCCCGTTCATTTCTGGAGACAGAATTCAACCAAATAAAGTGCTTCCATTTGAAAGCAAATATTGACCTTGTAACAATGAAAGTCATCCACGTATTTAAATAAACATTTAATTCCAGAAATACAACAGCACTGGGCCCTTTTGATCACCCAGAGAAGTGGTTTTGTTGTTTATTTCCCAACAGGAACAGGCTTGTGCCTCGTTGCTGGGGCTGCTCCTCTGATTTGTTGAGGTATTTTATATCCGTGCTCTTCAGTGATCCTTCTGCCCTAACACAAGTATTTCCACTTGCAAAAATTGCTTATTTTTTAGCCAGATGCAAAATTTCTAGCCTTAAACTCTTAAACTAGCCTTAAACTCTCCTCGCCTTCTCTCCTATTCCTCAGCATTCTCCTTGAACTAGGGAATTGGTTTTGCTTTCATATCCAGCTGTAAAAGTTTCAGCAAATGAGCAGAAGCAGCCAGGTCTAGTGCTGTGCTCGTGTACAGCTGCTGTTCTGTAAAGAATGATGAAAAATTCTTACTCATAGTACTTTTTTAGAACTCTTTAAGGATTTCATAATGGGTTTTTCAGCTCCTTGGAGTATTAATTTGGGTTTGCACAAAGAAGAATAGTGCTTTGAGTAATTATGTTGCACATATCTAGTATCCAGTCCCCACCAGGTCACTTTGGGTAAAGCTGCAGGCATCTCAACTTTTACCTTTCCCGCTGGCACTGACCCCAGAACAACGCAGTGTTTTCTGGAAGCTTTATCAGCAACACTGTAGTCTTGTGAGAAGAAGAAGGTGCAGTTTTGGTCATCGTCGTTGGTGTACTTGGGGAAGACAGGTAGTTCTTGAAGGGTTTCTTTTTAGCTGCTTAGCTTTAATAGGAGGCTGCAGGAAATGACTCCTCGTCACACAACTGCTCTTTTTTAATACCTGTCCTGGGTGTTGGTTTAATCAGGAGGCTCAGCAGGTTGTTTTTTTGATACTAGCTGATACATTAAATGCATTGTGGCCCTAGCAAGTCATGCATCCATGCAGGGGTGTGCACACATGCATGAAAGGTTGCATTTCCCTTCTGTGGATGATCTGAGATGTGGGAAGTGTTTCTGGAAGGGCCAGGGCACACGTACAAGGCGTGTGGTGCAGGGCTCATGCAGCTTGTGCCCTTCCTTTGGCAACCTTAATTTCATGTTGGTGTTTTTGTCCAGCATTAACAACGCAGAATAGCGGTGACTGTGGCCGGACAACATTTTCCTTCCTCTTTTTGCAAGGAAGAAACAGCTTATGCCAGAGAGGAAGAGATGCTCAGCTGGCGGATGGAGGTTTCCTATGAAAGGTCCCTAAAATGCTGCGTCAGGAGAGCCCTTGCTGTATGAAACAGCACGTCAGGGCACTGAAGAGATGGGACAGGTTACTTGGAGGACAACCCAACGTCTCCCATCCATAGGGAGCTGCCCACCCTGCTCCCTGCCTTGGTTGTGGGGCAGCGGGTGCTGCTCTGCTGATGCACAAGCCTTGTCCTTCAGCTCTACGTTGTCCTAAAACTCCTTCTCTGGCCTTGAGAGCATTCATCTAAACATCTCTCTTCTCCCTCTCTCTAGCTGAGGCAGAAAGGCTGAGGAGCTCCGGGACAGCCGCTCCGTCACCCGTTAGTGCAGACGAAATGGCTTCATCTAGGAGCCAAGAGGACTTGCACTTGTGCAGCTCATAGTAGGTGGTACCTGAGTAAGATCTGACTGTCAAATACAGGCTAATGAAGCTTCAGCTGTAGCAGCTAAATATAGATTTTTTTTTTTTTTCCCTAAGGTCAGATTGCCTTTTTTTCCCCCATTTATTTATTACATAGAACCTTAGTTGTTCTTTGCCAGCACTGATTATCATCCCTGTCAATTCAGGACAAATCCACATTTATGAAACAGTCTGGCGGAAAGAAGGCTCGGGAGTGTAGGGAAAAGGCTGAGACTTACGTGCTTTGTGTCTCTGCAATTCTGGACACAATGAACAGCAGGGGGTTTCAGCCTGGCTCTAATTTTGATTTATCTTAAACAGTATTAGCACTGCAAGCTTTAAATAGAAACAGAGCAATCGAATTAGTGACTGAAGGCTGCAAGCTGAAGGCAAGCTGAGCAAGAGCTAGGAAGAAAATAAAATGAGCTTTAAATACACGTCGCTGAATGTGTCACATACTCAGTGCTGTTTATCTTGGCCATTCAGAACTCAATGCTATTCATTTGGCCATGGTGGAGAGAGGCCACTGGCATCTGCGGGCTCCAGACTAAGGCTGTATGAACAAGTGGCCATGGAGGGTAAAGTTTACTATATGTTTGGGTAGGTTTACATAGCATCTTTACATATATTGGCCTTATCTGGGAAGGAAGAGCTATCTCTGTCTTTCATGGATTGACAAGTGCCTGTTTTGAAGTAAGAGCAGAAGGAAGGGTATTGAAGGGTCTTGCCCTGCATCATCAAACGGGTGTGCTCATGAGCCCCCTGTCTAGGCTGTGGGATATACAGCAGAAAAGCAGTTTAATTCCTGTAAACTGAACTTGCCTATCTGTAAACTCCCCAATACTCACAGAAGATGGAGAAGGAGAGCAAATAATAGAAGCAGTGAGGTTAGCTCAGTGCATGAATAATTCTCCCATCTCCCCATTTTTGCAGTCAGCAAAAGACCCGATGAAGTAAGGAAAAAAATAAGTTGTTTATGCAAACACAACTGCTCTATCCTGGATGTAAACTGTAGCTCTCACTGGTTCTGGGAGCTGTCTGTGTTTGGGGTAGGTGCTCAGAGATAGCAGTTACCTGCTGCCAGCGTCACAGAAAAGCAGCACCACAGTCAGATTTCAAATCTAAAATGAACTATGGGGCACCACAAACTGCGTGTTCAACAGCGGATAACAAAAAGTACCACAAGGGTTTTGCCAGGGCAATACTAAAACTGTGTGTCTAGACACTATATAATCCCGTCCCTAGGGAAAGGGAATTTGTTAACGTCTTCAGGAATGTTACAGAGTGTTCTGCAGTTGCTGAGGTTACAGCGTTTGTTTGCGAGATGAAAATTTTGAAAGATGACTTAAAGGTGCCCGAGTACAAGCTGTATGTTCTTCTTAACAGCTCTCCAGCCCTGTTTTTGTGATATTTTGGGCCTGAGCTACTAAGTCTCACTCCCCCCGGGGCCAGACACCAGTCAGACCAAAACAACTTCCTGGGCTCTGTTCTAGAAATCTAGAAGAGCTCCATGAAATTTCAGGCTACTCTCTTTGCACGTTCCTTTCCCAGCAGTGATGAACAGCACCTGCTTCCTGGACAACATAGGTTTCTTGAGCACAATCTCTGCTGAAACTGATGTGTGTAAATGAAAGGAGTTGAAGAGGAGGCTGAAAGGAGCAGGCACCTTCTCCGAGTGACTGCACTGATTTAATGGACTGCACTGCCCCAGCTTGCTGCCCCAGAGCATCTTGTTCCTAAGGCCCTTCAGCAGCAGGGTCTTTTATTTATCTATTTATTTACCTTTCCATTAATGTTGTGACTTCCAGGGAAGCGATCCAATACCTCTGGCCCCACAGCCAGCAGTCATGCAACTTCTTGATGCACATGTATTTATTGTGACACGTTTTCAGCACAGAATATAACACTTAAGCACAGGAGTGTTATTACAATCTGTACAGCATCCTCTGAATGGCACAGACACAACACAGACATGCAGCCATACAGGCTCTGCAGCAGAATCCACGAAGGCTGCAGTGAACAAAGACAGCTAAAACAATGAGGACTCCCAACAGTGGCTCATCCCCAGACATCCCCTCGGGCCTGGTGGGCTATGTACAAGCATCCCATAAACAGGATAGTAAAATTAACATGCTGAACCATTTACAGAAACCTTTTAAAAGAATTTGCTGTTTGCTGCAAACATTTGGTCTTAAAAAACTCTGAAGGCCACATTTTTCATTTCAGAAACTCATCTCTCCCACACCCTTTTCCACTTCCTAGCAGCGGGTCAAAGAGCAGCTCCCTCCTCCTCTGCCAGGGGACAAGTACAGGGTGTGGGAGGTCGTCACCCCGCGCTGGAACCTGCTGCCAAGGGCAGACTGATGCAGAGGAACTGTGAAGGTTCCAGCCCTGGGACGAGCACAGAGGTTGGTGCTTCCGTCCAAGAGGTTGCCTGGCCCAAGGGGGAGGCTGCCACGGCCCTGCCAGCTTGGCCTTGCGTTCTTTCCCTCAAATCTCACTCAAGGGTTTGCAAAATCACATGGAATGTGCTATCACCTTGCAGGCTTCTGGATGAATGAAGAGGTTTGAGTTGCCCTCACCTCAAAGGGGCTTTTGGCCTTTTTCATCTTCATTCCTCTCTCCTCTGCCTGTTAATCGGATGCTCTGTGGCTACAGAAGCAGCAGCAGATTGGGGAGCACGTTATTCCTTTTCATTAATGAGCCACTGT
Organism: Nothoprocta pentlandii; assembly: GCA_013398315.1. Classification (NCBI taxonomy): domain Eukaryota; kingdom Metazoa; phylum Chordata; class Aves; order Tinamiformes; family Tinamidae; genus Nothoprocta; species Nothoprocta pentlandii. The sequence goes on from VZSG01000996.1 coordinate 207,732, forward strand.
GTACACAAACAAGATGTGTGTTGAGAAGCTAGAAGGAGCTCAGCACACACATGGGGGCTTGTTTGCAGAAAACAAGGCTGAGAGGCCGCTCCAGCAGCCCGAGGCCGGCTCAGCCGGGCACCTTCCCAGGGCTGAACTACTGCTCTGCGCAAAGGTGACCTCTCCGTCTAGGCTCTGGGCAAGCCGAGGGCCTCAAAGGGTCCTCCTCACCCTTCATGCACCCCTTGCTTCTCACAAACAGGGTCTGGGCTTATGCAGGGCCCTGCCAAGACTGGGATCTGGACAAGCAGATGGGGGGATTTCACAGGAACCAGAACAGGGGCCCTAAAGCCTGTGTGGGAGCTGTCCTGTGTCCAGCTCTGCTCTGCCCACCTACCAGCTTGGCAGTCAAGCTGCCCAAGTACCACCCCTCTCAGCTTAATACCTAGAAGGCTGCATCCCTGTCTGCAAAGCCAGGAGCTGTAGAGGAAACAGTACCTCGGGAAGGAGAATTTGCTCTTGCAGCTTTGTTCTCTGAAAACCTGCTGAATGTACAGTAAGAGATACAAGGAGGAAAGAGCCCTGCAGGACCATGAAGATGGAGCTATGGCTGGTGGCAGGGGGAAAAAGCCTCTTTTGAGCTTTCATAGTTGCAACTGAAGTTGCAAGAATGAGATAAGGAGCAAAACTAGGAAGTTGTACCAGCCGTGCACCACCAGCATGAAACTAGCAGGAGACCTTGTGGCTTTAGTCAGCTTCAGATAAAGGGGTTTCTCTAGTTGCAACACGGCGAACTGGAAACATAAATAATACTTCATTATCTTTATACATTGAATTAAAATAAAAAAGAAAAAAAAAAGTGCCACAAGCCACCTGCAAAGGAGCAGAGCGATTCCATTCACTGGGGGCAGGCTGGGAGTGCTGGCTTCACGTAAGCAAACTGAAGGGAGAGGGACCAAGCCAACTATTTCCTAGTGAAGTTTGGCCGCAGCCTCCCCACCATGGCTTTATCCACTGGGGCTGCACACGTGAACTAGAGAAAAGCCCATTTCTCCCAGGCTTTTGGAGCACTGTACCGATATTCTAAACCACGTGAAAGGATGGTGGAGGAAGCCTGCCTTCCCCAGCAGTGGTGGTGAGCACTGCACACACCTTCGAGTACCGGACAGAGGAAGAGGTTTGACTCCTCCAGCTTCCCCAGCCTTTCAGCCCCGCGTGGACGTGTTCGTGCCATTCCTTCCCTGCCCCGTCCCGCACCGCTCACACAGCCCGGGTCTCTGCTTCGATCTTCTGCTCCCCATGGAGGTTCTCCAGTTCCTGGGCCTGGGCCACGTTCTGTCTGATAGCAATTTCTGGGCCCCCTCCATACAGCGTGCTTAAATAGATCCACGTCTCCTCGGAAATCTGCCCGTAATCAGCACCTGGACAAGGACAAGAGCAGCCATGAGAGATGCAGCTGGGCCCCCGGTGCAGGTGCTTGCTCTGTGCAGCCACAGTTTGGAAGGGCTTGTTTGTCACAGCACAGAGGACATCCTCTCCTGCCACCTGGCCCTGCTGAGGCCCAGCACCAGGAGCAGTGGGAGCCTGGAAGGCGCGAGTGGTGACTGCAACCTGCACTGCCCAAATCCTGCCTCACCCTGCCCTGCTCGAGTGGCAGCTCTGTGACCAGCAACGCAGTGACAGTGGCCCCGGGCAGCCCTCCACAGTGCCACCTACTGCTGGAAGCCTCCGAGGCTCCAACACAGTGAGGTGAGGTGACTCTTCTGGGTTCCTACTGCAGCCACACCCTCACTCTCCACAAGAGTGGAGCAGGAGCAGCCCCCCACACAAGGGTCTGCCTGACCACTGAGCGAGTCTGGCAACCCAAGGGGCCTACGTGTATAAAATATATATATTCAGATGCTGAAGTCAAGAGCAACAGAAAGACTAAACCTCCATGCTGGACAATGAAAATGGTAGGAAGGGTTTGGGGAACAGCAACAGCAGCAGATGGAGGACTGCAGGTTTCACTACAGTGGGACTCATCAGCAGGTGGGTCATGCAGCAGCTGCCAAACAAAGCTGAGATGGCTCAGCCAGAACAGTCCTGATGCAGAGAACTGTCATCCTCTACAAGACCCTCTTGCTGCATTCCCACTGCATGATGGACAGATGGATGTTTTAGGAACAAAAGCTCAAAGTCGGCAAACACGACAAGCCTTACCCTGCTTAACTTGCACGTGGCCACCTGCTTTTGTAAGTGCAATCTTGCTGTTGTCTATTGGCCCAGGAGGCTCTGCAAGAGGAGAACAAACATGTCAGAAAACCATTCCACTCGCACTCATTTTCTGGCCATGTGTCATAGAGGCAGCAGAGCCAGTGAAGACTATGAAGAAGCTTTTGTTGGACTGTACAGTGCTCACAGTAGAGGAATATCAAGTTCAGGGGGCTTTAGTGTGCGGAGAAGGCATCATTCATAGAGAAAAACTCTAATACTAACAATAAGCAGAATCAATATCCTGCCATCAGGTATGGAAGGCTCTAGTAACAGAAGGTGCTACATTAAAGAGCCCTACATTAAAGGAATTTCCAAGCAGGGAACTCTAACCTGTCAGGAAAGGCAATAAGAACAGCAGCAAGACTCAGGGGAATCTGGAGCAGTCAAGTCCTGACCCTCCAGGGCAAAGACATCCACTTCCATTACATGGCAACTGAGAAACAAAAGGCTGATGTTACTGCTGCTGTTGGCCCTGCCTGTGCACTTACACAGCAAGAAGCTGCTCAGCAATGAGACCTGACACCCAAGTGATGTGCCCTGCCAGGCTCCATTTGCACCAGGTTGTGCTTATTTCCCAGCTTAGATCTCTTGTTCTCCCCACCTTGTCCTTAGGGACCTGCTGGCAGCCTGAGTGGCGGGTCACTGAATTGCACTCAGCATCAAGCTGAACCAGTCAGCTGCAATGCTCAGTGAGGTGCACCCAGCAAGAGACCTGCTCTCCATCCCACCTCTCCCCACCTGGACGGACTCCAGAGGTCAGGATTTCTTACCATTATCCTTTCCCTTGACAAAAGCTTCCCACTCACGGAACCACTGCATGCTAATGCAATAGATGACACTTGGAGACTCCTCGGCCTGGAAAGCTTTGTTCAGCTGGGAGGGCAGAGAGAGGAGGGAAGGATTTAGTCACTGCTGCCATCAGGGGGATGCATTACTTGCATTAACTGCAAGGCAGCCCTGCCACTCTTCAAACTAACCCCTGTAATCCCACCATCTTCCTCACAAGCTCTTCCTTCTTACTAGAGCGGGGAGAGACCCAGGAGGTTTCCAACTCCATGCAGCTACCCCCAGCATCCTCATGTCCCAGCTGCCCCTCTCCATTCTCTTAGCACGGGGGAACCCCACTCCTGGCCATGCTGTAGAGCACATTACCGAAGGCAGGGCCAAGTTTTCCACTAGATATCTGGGATGAGGTCTCCATTTCCACCTCCATCCCCTGCCATGACCTCCAGACCCTTCTCACACGAACCTTGATGAAGGTGTCGATCTCAATCCTCCTGCGTTTGGCGAGCGCCTCAATCTCCACTTGGCAAATGGAGCACACGTACAGATGGTTCACGGCAGGGCCCCCGCCGAACCTGACTCCAGGAGGAGAGGGGAGGCATTGGAGAACCACAGCGGAATGGAAGGGTTTCCCAACCCCGCAGCCTACACAGATGGATTTTTATCCTGATCCAGGTAAGGAGGGGCTTTAGCAAACAGCTATTTTCTGAATGGATGAGACTGAGTGTATTCTACCCAGCAAGGGTCACAGCAATATTGCTCAGGAACAACACACTGATACAGCTCACTTTGGTCTAAGTTAGGAGGCTCTATCAAATACCACATGGGCCTGTCCAGGCCAAGCACCTTACACCTATAAGGTGCCATTGGAAGGGATCATATCTTGGTCAAGGCTGAGTTGGGAAGATGCCAGGACAGCAGAGTAGTCTAGTCAAACAGAACGCAGGGGACAAAATGCACATCCTCACCTGTTGTAGAGATATTCCCACACATTCTGGGGTAGAATCACCACCAGGTCATCAATGTAATGATATTTATTGGGAGGGATTCCTGCAAATGAAAAGCAACAGAGTTGACCAGGAAACTGCTCATTGCCAGGTAAAGACACAAATAGCAAAAAGGCAGCTCTTTCCCATGGAGAGCTTCCCAGTTCTGGAATTTGCTTCCTCTATTGAAGGAAAATGTCAAGAGTTCATTTATTTTGGAAGTTCTGAATTAGTGGCCTCATTTTCTAACCAAATGCTTAATTTTCCAATGGAGATTTATAAACACACAAGGGCTTCCCAGCATGAAAAAAAAAATCAAGAAGCAGAACAATAAAACGTGTCTGATATCAGCTCTCTTCAGCAGCACGTGCTACATTCTCCAAACAAATACTGAATGCCAACCTTGCTGATAAGGTAACGCAGATAAATGCTGCCTTATCTGCTTTCCACAGGTTTGTTTTTAAAAACAACCAGCAAACTGAAAATGGTCATTTCCCAGCACTACACATCCCCCTGGGCCTCCGATCGGCAGGACAATGGGGTAATTGTCTTATCTGTCCCCAAGCAAGCTGGGGTTTCTGCCAATTAAATGGATCCTACTGCAGCAGACCTGTATCAGGACTGGAGGTGGCGTTTTTTTCCCCCCTGTATTTGTTATTGTATGAGTCAGTAAAAGGTGCAGCTGAAGGGCAGCCCTGCCTTACCTCCATGAGAGCACAAAAAGGTGTGATTGGTGATAGGACCAGGCTCAGCAAAGGTGTTGAATTTATTGAGCCACTCTCGGGAGATGTAGAACTGAAGTAAACTGTGCTCCTTCATGCTGGCAAGGGACACAACCTTCTGACGTTCCCGCACAGCCTCTTCGCTGCTTTTCCTTCAGTAGGGAAGAGAAAATGAAGCAATCCTTGAAATTTTACTTTTCCAAAGGCAAGGGACTGCTGCGTGCAGGGCACAGCTCACCTGTAGAACAAGACATAGGCTTCTGCATTCTGGACCACAGTCTCATGGACTTCAGTGACATACTGGTCATCAAACTCGTACCACTGGCCGTTGATCACGTTCTGGCAGTAGGCTATGTAATGCCCACCTGCAACAGAGCAAACGCAACATGGCACACACAGAAGTCAGGCCTGGGATAATGCCAGCAGCCCAGCAAAGCTAAGCCAGGAGCTTAGGCAGGGACAGGAGAAAGAGCAAGAAAGGCAAAATTCCCTGAACACCCTCCTGCTCTTCTCATCTCTTCCATAATCACCCTTGGCGCCTTCTCCCAGGAAGGACTTACTGCCTGCTGTGCCATGATGGCAGATGACTGACAGGAGATCGTAGGTGGTGATCTGAGACACGCACTCCTTGGCTAGGAAAGGTCGCAGATCCAGCCCTTCCAAGGGGAAGGAGACGTGACTGTTGATCTTGAAGGAATACATGACCTCGTGCCGGAACCGCTTCAAATGGATGCAAAGAATCTAAAGAGCAGAGAACAGAGAACAAACATCAGGGTGGCTAATGGGCGCTCTGAGGCACCAGTATCTCAGCGTGTTCTCTTCTCTTTGCAAGGGTTTTTTACCCTTTAGTCATAAATCCTGTTGGTTCACCAACTTAGAAATCTCTTCTGGTCTACGCAAAGGATGTTGCTACCAAAACAGACTATTTCCATTCTACCTCTAGGCTCCTTACCTCAGACTGCAGCAGCTGGGAGAAAACTAGGAAACAAACTGCTTTTACTCACCTCTGGTAGCCTGAGGACTTTGCAGTACTTCACTCCATTCCGCAGCCTGAGGGAGAAAGAGAAAATAACTGTGAGAAATCTCTAGAGGAAACGCATGCCAAAAGGCAAGGCCACTCTGCCTAAACACTGTGTCTCGTCTTGCTGGCTCTGCAATCCAAGACAAATCCTGAATTTCATCAGCAATAAATTCAGGCTCTTTGCAGTATCAAATAGAGCACAGCACAAGCAGTTTGTCAGGCCTCTTCTTTCTACTACAATAGCCCCGTTTTTGCCAAGCCACATCCCCATTTAGGCCCCTTCTCTCTCTTTTCCCATAGCCAACCCTTCTCCTAGCTGACATCAGAGATATCTGAAGATCAGAACTCTAGCTTAAGGCAAGGCAGATTTTACATGCCAGTTAGCAGAAACACGGAGGCAGAAGACAAAGGGTTTGACAGCTGAACAGAGAAATGACACTGCAGAAATACAGCACAATAGGGATAATGCAAACTCACTTTTTACACCGCTCACAGCTGTACATGTTGTCCCCTGCAGATGAAGGAAAAAGAGCTATTAGGCAGTTACTCTAGCACACGACTCCAGGAATGATGGCTCCCCTGCACTGGGTGCAAGTGTAAGTTGAGTGGCCCCTTGAGGAAGCCAGGTAAGGGATCAAAATAAGCACTCTCAGCAAGCGCACGCATGAGGAAATGCAATCAGCCAGCAGAGCAGTGCAGAATCTTCCACCAACAAAAGTGTATACGTCAGATGGTTTAAATCCTTTAGAATTAAAAAAAAAATAATAATAATAATGGACAGACACTTCATTCATAATGAAAAAGAAGCACCCTTGACCAAACGGGAAAACCCATTTCTGCCCAGAGAAGGTGAACGACGAGGTTTTGGTGCTGCTAATCTCGGACTGAAATACTGAGACAGGCTTTCCAGATTTAATCCACCTCCACAGTGCACATGTGAGACCTTCTCCCATTATTTCCCATGATTTTTTCTTGCTTTCAGTTGCCACTGAAGCTGACTCACCCTTCAGTTCATCTGCTGCAAAAAAGGCAGCAAGACAATCCTCCAGCGTCACGACAGGACCCCAAAACCAGCTAGGGATACAGGACACCACAAATCTGCAGAAGAGAGGGGATTGAGAGAAAGAATTGCACATAAACTAGCTGACCACTTTGGTTTATAAAATCCCAAATGGTTTAGATTCCTTCAAGCTTGTAGGCACTTGGTTAGCTTTCTAGTCTCATTATAGTCTCCAGAGAAAGGAACAATTTCTCCTCAGCTGAGGTTCCTACTGGGACTGCAGAAACTGGAAACAATTTGGGAAACTATGTTGGCAAATCATCTGCTTCGGAGGGCAGATGCAAGTGAAGGATTATCAGCTGCACGAGAGGTCTCAAGGGGAAGGACAGAACACGAGGAACAACAGCAGCTGGTTTATGTGAAGAGGACAAAACAGACCTAGGAGATCCTGCCCTGCTCTAAGAGATGGCTACAACTGACACTTCTGCTGTCAGCAGCCCTGGTTGCAGGTAGGGGGGTGCCTTCCAGGCACGGCAGAGCAAGGCAGGGGGGATGCAGATATACTCCACCTCCGGATATACTCCATGATGAAGGCAATCCAGCCCTGCGAGGCGTAGTTGTCGCCACACGCTCCTGTTTTAGGTGGCACGTTTTGGTAGATGGCAGAGTGCAGCTTGGCCAAGTCCTCCTTTCCAGGGATTGGGAGCGACAGGTCTTGGAATGTCTCCACTGTCGTAGAAACCTGGGAATATCCAAGAGGAAGAGGCCTGGCTTTCCTGTGCACGTAACGGAGGTGGGACCTGATCTTCAGCACCTTTTATCACTGCTTGGACTTGCCCTGGAGGGCAAGAAGCCTGAGCTGGCATTAAGGGCAGCCCATTCTATTTAAGTGTTTTTAACTGCTATTGGCAGGACTTTTAATGTTTTTTTGCAGTGTTTCTAATCAGTTTTCTAACACAAATGTGACACTGCTAGGCCAGCTCAGTAACACATATGAGCAAACTGGCCCCTGCAGAGACAGATTATTTCTTGGTAGGATTCTCACACCTTACCTGCCACCCGCCTGTAGTCATTTTAGCTAGTGCACTGCCTTCCACGGTGCTTGGAAATAGCAGCAGCATTGCCCAAGCAGAGAGGAACAGCTACAAGATTGTGCTCTGTGACTGACAACCATGAGGGGACTCACTCTGTCACACGTGAGGCACTGCACCAGGCTGAGGATGGAGCCATCAAAGATGTCAGAGATCACACTGCGGTAACGAAGCTCCCTCTTCTTTTTCCCAGACGCCTGTATCTGGGCTGAAAGAGAAACAGGGAAGCTCTGTCACCTAGGAGCACCTTCTCCACCTCTCCTGTCTCAGCAGTCACGCAGCCACACACCAGGAGCACAGGACAAGTGCTGTGCTGCATGTCAGACACCACTTGCATGCCACTGGAGCCCATCGTGAACTGACGTGAGGAACTGTGCTGCTTCAGATGGCACAAGGAACGAGGAGTAGCCAACTGAACCAACACAAATGTAGCAGCCTGCAGTTTCTGGACACAAATCGCACAAATTGCGTTTCTGGAAATCTCATCTCCATCCTCTCACTTCTTGTTTAAAACCCTCATTCTGTCACAGATTCCCTGCATTTTTGAAGCCCTTTTCTTCCAAGCTTTACCCTTCATTGCCTCTTCCCTCTCACCTGCTTGCGTGCTTTGTCCTTTCCTCTCTGGCACTTACCCTGTGTATCCCAGGCATCTTATGCTGGGGAAGACTGAGCCAAGAACTCCCTGAACGCGGCTGTTCTGTTTAATAACAAAATTATTAAATTTTGTTATTCTTCCTTCCTATGCACACACAGACGGGGCTTTTTATCAGGCCAGAACATCTGTGGCTGCGCTGACCTCAGCCAAGGGGCTAGTGGAGGAAAGCAAGCTTATTATTGCACAGCTGTGGTGCTATCAGCGCACGTCACTGTGTCCGCAGGCCGTGCAAGGAGCACTTCGTTCTGCAATTTGCTTGGATGAAAGGAGCAGTTTAAGAGCAACAGAAGCCTACGATGCTCCCAGCACTGGACTGACATTTTTTAGCCTTAATTCTATTATTGTGAGCCCCAAACATCTAAGAGTCAGGAGACTCTCAGCAGCATCATTTACAGTCCCTAGACATGCTAAGTACATTCCACAAAGGGACAGAGATTTTACTTGGGATTTCAGAGCTATTTTGTTAATAACAAAGCACACATACATAGTGAGGAAGTCATGTCAGACTCCAATATATGTGTACACTAGATTATCTGTTGTATGTAAACCTGACTGCAGCTGCAGGTTTACTCGATTCTTTGCCTAACATATTTAGAAAGCACTGATGTCCAGGGGAATTGGCTTTTCTTACAACTGCCAGTCCACAATCACAGTGGATTCTTTCTCTTCCCTGCAAATTCACACTCCCTCCTCCTCTTCCTCATGCTCCCCCGGCCTCCCAGCACATGCTAGACAGCCTTCCCCTACCTTTCTTGAGTACATAGGAAGGTCCAAGCCTGGCAGGACTGGAGCGAGGGGGACTGCTGGAGAGCTTGGAGTGCATCTCATGATGGACCGGACTGCAGGGGCGGGAGGAGCAGCGCACGTAGGCATCGTTGTCAGGCTCTGCTTGGGAAACGGAGAGGGATAAAGCACTGCTGCAAGCCCCAGTTATGCAAGCACAGCCTGTTGCAGTCAGCCTCAGCACAGCTCCCAGCTCTGTCCTAGCACAGTGTTGTGCAGCACAGATCAGTATCTACTGTCTGTCCTGTCTGCACAGATGGGCAGCCCCATCAGCACACGGGCTGTCACACTCAGCCCCATCAGCCCAAAGGATACAGAGCTATACCGAACTGCTAGGAATTATATGTAAAAAACAAATCACCCTTTTTGTCACACTTGTGACTAATTAGGCTTTACAGCTTGCTCCTGTATCCTTAATCCACAAAACGGCACGGCTGCCTTCAGTGCCAGTTGGCACAATAAGACTCTTACATAAAGACGTGTTGAAAGATGGAGCGTGTCCAGCTGGAGGTGACTCCACACCTACATCTTAACTGCTGCTCTTTTCCCTAATGCAAAAAATAAACAAAACCCAACACACAGACCGGGCATCTCCCCTTTCTCTGCACAAGGCTCACAGCCCAACATTAACAAATATCTTCTTGGACTTCTCTTCCACATGCAACTTTTTTTTTTTTTCCTCAAGGCCAGCCTATCAGCTAAAGCAAGGTACACATTTAAAATCTTTCTTAAATTAGAAAAAGGCACGAAAATAATGTCTGGAGGTTCAACATAGGCAGCTTTTTCTGCCTTTAGATGTAGCCCTCATTCAGCTCCATTGCAATTTAGCTTGGCTAACCACCTTTCTGGCTCAGTTACGCTTTCTTACAGCTGCAGTTTTGCACCAAGCCAGAATTACTGCTAAGAATACTGAGAAAAAAATATATATAGTTGTGGATAGCAACTCTTTTGTTGAAACCCAGAGAAACAGAGTCACTCTATGCAATATTTGCCCTTGCACTCCAGTGCTACCTCACTGTAGGAAGACAACATCTTCTCACAAACAACATGACTGCAAGAGGTTTATACCTGGCGTCCGACACGGGCTGGCAGGACGAGGAGCAGGGAGCATCTCAGGGGAGGCTCTTCCCTCCATGGGCATCATGGTGGTATCAACATCTGCATCCTCATCCACCTGCTCGGAGTTGCTGCGCCGATGGCCACAGGAGAACTTGCGGTCCTTCATTCTCTCCTTCTCGGAGATACCCCTTCCAGCTTCATCCTGGATCAGCAACTCCGTCTCCGCCAGGGAGCCGCTGCCCATGCCCCCAGGGGCCCGGCTTTGACCGTCCCCTTCGCCCCTGTCACTGCTCGAGTCACAGGAGAGGAACTCGTCCTCCGAGGGGCTGCGGTCCCCCTCTCGCTTGTCATCCTGGTCACCGGTGTCCGAATCCCTTGTCTCAGCAACGACAGGTTCCTTCAGCTCCTCGTGGAGCTGGTCCATCAGGCAGCGCAGGAACTCCTGAGTGTCCTGAAAACCAGGAGCAATTTCACGTTAGTTAGAGTCCACCTATAAGTGGGAAAGGGATGAGAGACCACACAGAAGGGTCTGTTCACAGCCTCTTTCACTGCTGTCCACAAAATCAAGCACTTGGCAACACAAGGAGCCCCCTCCAGAGCAGGGTACCATGGAGAGGCACCCACAAGCCTGTGCCCCCCAGCAAACAGCTCTAGGGATTGAAGGGCCACTTTTCATCTTCAGAAGAACACCAAAAAGCCATCGAGCAGCTACCATGTGCAAACTAAGAGCTAGTTTATCTGAGAGGAGACAAGAGGACAGGGGACACATAATAAAGGCAGCAGATTCTTACCCACAGAATGCATTTCCATAAATGCTGTCTCCTACTCATTTTCCCTCTATTAAAGGGAGTAGATTAAAATCTTCAATAATCAGGAATGTAACCAAAACTGAAGACTAAAATGCTCAGGACACAGCTCCAAAATTTGCAATACTTTGTAAAAGAGCTGATGCAGTGCCATCAAAGGACCTGCTGGAAAGCCACCTGGTACTGTGACAACTGCAGGCAGTTAATTATGATGTTTCTGTTATTTTAGGGAAGTTGGCTTTTAGCCTGCTCTACCTTGCTTTCAACTTTATCTCTTTATGGATGAGAGTCTTCCAATTCAAAGTACTTTGCATCAAAGATGCAGACGTTCTTTCATTAATCATTATTTTTATCCACTGTTTTGACTTGCTATCAGTATCACAGCTTAGATGTACTGTCTACTGTCACTTCTATAAATTTTCTAATCAGTTTGATGTTTATGTTTTATTCTAAAGAACAAATGCTAGAGACTGCAAACTGAAAAAAAAAACCCTTCAAAGAAAAAAAGATACTATCTTTGAATGCTATAATTCACCCCCAAATTAATATAGAACACTCATATTTTTAACATTTTAGTACAGATTTATCCAGGTTTCTCAGCTCTCATATAAATAAATAACACCTAACTCTTATAGCATATATCAACACATTTCAAAGCCCTTTATAAGGAGGTCACCAGCATAATTTTATAGGTGAGAAACGATGCATAGAAAGATGTATTGACTTCTGTTTCCAAACACAAGCACCACTGTGGGAGGAAGAAACCCCCCCAACCATCCCTGGCACAGTGGGGTGGTTTTGCTGAGGCCCCACCTGCTGTGCATAGCCTCGGAACATGGGGTTGACAAGCTTAATTCCATGAGATAGACTGCTCGGAACCACGTAACTCGGCCTGTTTAGATACAAAAACAAACAAAAGGAAAAGTTAGTTGGCTTATCAGGCCTGAAGCCACTTTGTGTGCGAGCAACAAAGCAGGGAGTGGTAACTACTTAAAGAGGGCAGAAGATAATTATGCACCTGCAAACATTAGGCATATTTGTATTTTTTTTTATCAACTGGGTGACATATAAATTAAGAGGTAGGAAATCTCTCAGGCATTTCAGTGTATCCTCCCAGGACCTCTGCTGAAGCACGTTTCACTTAAATCTTGGTTGCGCTGTGGATTTTCCCAGGGCAGTTCTGCAATCAGTTACTTGGTTTGATCTCACAGTAGTTTATCTACCTCAAAATCTGGCTGGGCAGGCCAGGGATAAGTAAGTGAGGTAAATCAAGACCAATATTGACATGACATTACACTGCTGCAGAGTCTCCAATCTGCTCCATAAAGACAGGCTACTTCTGCTCTTTATCTTACTTGTCCCATAGGAACAACTAACACAAAACATGCAGCGCCAAGTAGATAACCTGGGTTAATTTCTTTTCAGCTGATTACAGTTGCACAGGCATGCCAGCTTTTCAGATTTCAACAGAGCCACATTATCTCACACCACCCTTTGAGCTGGTCTAGAATTTGAACCAGTAGCAAACATCTCCCCAGGTCACCTGCATTTCCACTCTTATTTGTAATATGTCAGTGTCAGCTGTGTACTTCTTTTTTCATCCAAATTCTCAATCCCTCTGCTAATCAAAAACAGTGTTATTAAGTGCTGGTCAGTGCATGGAACATACCCAGAAATAGCCAAGAATAATCCCTTATCCCACCGCTTTCTTCCCTGCCAACAGAAAGGCCGTTTGTTCCCATGTGTTAAGCAAATCTCTTCCCTTCTAAAGCACTAACAATAAAAATGATTATGGACTTTTGAGCATGGACTTTATCACCAATGAGAGGTTTTAGATAGGGAGAATCCTTGTATACCCTCTGTGGGGGATCTGAAGTGACTGCACTTATCACTGAAGCTGCAGACCCCTCGTAGCTGATGCCATATTCAGAACCAGCAGCAGTACAGAACCTGCTTCCTGGGGTAACCACTCACCGTTTCTTGTGCCAGACCTCAGACACCAACTTCTGGTAGCTTTTGCACAGTGCTGGTTTCTTATCGGTGCGAACTAGTCCACCACACTCCAGAAAAAACTGTGTAAGAGGCGGGCTACAGGGGAAAAGAAAAAAAAAAAAAAAAGGAGAAAAAGAAAAATGAAGAGAATCCAGTAGGAAGAAATTTATCCTTTGGTTCTATTTCAGGATTTATCAAAACTTAAATGCATGACTTTTTGAAAGCATGCTTAAAATATTTTTTCTTTAACTGAGAAAGAAGTGATTCTAAATGCAGACTTCATTCCTAACTTGCTGAGATTGAAAGGGCTGATCTGAATCTGTCCCCAGCATACAGCCTACAGTTTCTCAGCAGGATGTCTATGCAATATTTTAGGATACAATTTGCTAGAATTATATCACTGGAGAAAATAAGAGACATGACATGATCCCACGTATTAAATCCACTTCTTTCACAATGTAAACTATGAAGTTTTATTTCCAGTAGCCCTAAGTCAACTCTTTACTCATTTTCCTGCTCTAAAACTTCTATTGCCCTAAACAAACACCATACTTTTCACACTGCCTTTTCTGCACCTAGCCTGGCTGCTTTCTCTTTGCATGACTCATGAGGAAGGTCTCAGCTCAGAAATGCCACTTCTGATGCTTAGTGAAATCTAATATAAAGACTCTACTGAAAGGCCCTAATGCCTACCAGTTAGAGAGAGCCTGAAGTGCTGCATTCATGTAGCAGGAGTTCCCAAGATTTTTCATTCCAGTAAGGCCTAAAGCACAAACAAGAGAGGTGTGAAAGACTTTCCAGAACTGCTGCATTCTACAGTCCTCCCCAAAAGAGAGGGAATTTGGCCCTTTCTAGGCAGGCTCTGCACTCTGTTCTCATTGCAACTAGGAACCCCTCAACGCAGGCCGTGCAGACTGTCGAGCTACTCTCCCCACCCATCAGCTGGGTGCTGTGTTACCTCTCGGTTTCAAATCATCATCCTCCGATTCAGATTCAGCTTCATCAGCCACGGCGATTGGAACAGCTTTCAAGGGGTGAGCAGGCAATGGAGAATCCTAGATTAAAGGCACAGAAACAGAGTGTCAGTGAGAGTCCTGCCCTAAAAGATGAGGTATGAGAGATATTAACCTTATATATATATATATATGCACCTAGCCAGCTTTTAAAGAAAGCACACTGGAAAGAGAAAGACTAACTGCACTATCTAAACCTCCTCCCTAATGCAAGGGAGCAGAAATAGGACCATTCCTGCTTCCACAGCATCAGAAATCTGCAGCATCGTCACCAGAACACGAGTTTCTGCTCTGACAGCTAAAAAGATCTGATGGACCATGCAGCAAAAATAGACATGACAGCTGTTGTGGTTCCCCCCAGAAGCAGATGCCCTATGAAAAGGACTTAAAAGATTACTTTAATATCCTTGATTTTTTTGTTTGTTTGGTTGTTCTTCTTTTAAATTTGGAAGTCTTTTTGCTGGGAGATTCTATATAAGGCAACCTATTGATTCTCTGACTAAGGAGCAGAGTTGCAAGATTTCCTATTGCAGTAAAAGCCTGGACAATAGTGGAAACTTCTTGGCTGATGTTGCAATGAGTAAACAAAACCCCTGCGAAGCTCTGGGGCTCCCCGAGCCGTGTCCCCTGCCCCAGTCAGGCACACGTACCGGGTCACTGAATTTTACTGGCGGGGTCTGAGCGTGCGTTGCCAGCCGCTGGTCCAGGAAAACCTCCTTCTCACAAGCGTAACACCAGACCCGGAAAGTGGTCAGGTTCACAGTCAGGTTGTGCTTTTTGGCCTTAAAGTTTAAAAGGTGAGACAACGACGTGAGCAGCTGACAGTTAAACTCAAAAAGAAGTACAAAACTATGGGAATTATACAGATTATGATTAGGTAATGGGAGAAATGCAGCTCTGTCTACCTTAAGACAGAGGGCAGAGAAATGCTCACCTGGGCATGAAGTGTGCTGTGGTCAGCAAAGGATTCCCCACAACCAACATAAGGACAACCAACCTAGAGAGAGAGAAGAGCACAGGTACAGCAGGCACTTGGGTTCAACATTCCCACTACCAGAGGGAATCACCTACGTGGACAGAACTGTTACATTTTGGCATGTTCTGACAGTATCAGTATTTCATCTAGGGAAGCTTTTCCTCAGAATCCTATCAAAAACTGTTATATATGTCTACTGTAAGATCCTCTTGCACACAAGGACACAAACAGCAAGTTGTTTTTACCTGAAGGCAAGCCCAGAGATTTGGTCCCACAGCTCCACAAGACTGGCATGTTCCCTGCAATCACAATCAAAGGTTTGTTTGTCTTTTAAGTAATCTAGTCCTTCAAGAGTGAGAAATTCCTTTACAAGAACACCCCAAACACCACCTCAGAGCATCTACTTTCTTAAAACCACACCTCTAATTAAATATACACCTTGCAATGTGTTGGATAAGGGACACATTTGAGCTGGATAAATTGACAGGGAAAAATACACCAGGTGGGATTGACAAAGGCTCCTGTTATGGGACACTTGCAAGGTATTATCACCTTCCCAAAACAAACATGCACAGCCATGCACAAAAGCTAAAAAGGAACGAAACAACCACCAAAACATCTCGTACCTTGGATTTGAGCAGCAGATCATCCCTAGTCACCTCTCCTATGGAATCCAGGTGAGGACAGATGTCTCTTGTATCCCCCATTCTCACCAACGTGCACGTGGCAGCAGAAAGATTCTGGGACAGGAAAGGACAGTTGTGTCACAGGTCAGATTTGCTCCCACAGACTCAGAGCACAGCAGGGTGCAGCTGCCAACTCCGTTTCAGGGGTGCTGTCAAGTCAAAGGGCTGGATTTGCTGCACATGGTAAAGTCACAGCTCGAAATGCAAACTGCAATTCTGTGACATGCTCTGCCTCTCAGTCTCAAAGACTCAGACTGTCTGATCAAACAGCATCTTTGCATGAGGAAGCGACCTGAAGCAATAAATACAAATCTCCCCTCAGTTCATGAACACTTCGCATAGCTTCACTGGTCTTGTGCACCACACACACACCGTATCAAGATGAAAACAGGCTGATAAATTAGACTTTCTCCTCTGGAAACTAGGTTTTATATCCTGGTTCAGCGGGTAGGATGTGAAAACAAATGTGGTGACCTGAACTTACTTCCTGCTGCCAAACATTAACATGCAGCAAAAAAGAGAAACAAATCTAATGGGCTTGTTTGCATGAAATTTAGATGAAAAATCAAAGGGACCTGCAGTTCAAGGCATAAGCACTTTGGCACATGGTGTCCAGGGAGTCTATACTACCTATACTGTGTTAATATGAAGACAACATTTAATTAAGATGTTACTTTATCAAGAACTAAAAATGTGATTACTGTTTGAAATGAACCTGGGTAAGAGGGAATCGGACTTAAACCATCCATAACACTGATACCTGCTCTTCAGCCTCTGGAGATTTTGCCAATAAGAAGACAGATATCTAACAGTAACCCCCATAATTCTCACATTTGCATGCTTACCAGCACAGAAACCACTTTCATGGTGACCCTGTGCATATTTGAAAATTGTAAACACGTCTCAGTAGCTTGTAGAAATAAAAAGAGACAAAAAGCAATTGTGCTTCATAAGTATAGTTTAGGGAAGCTTAGCTGTGCCTATCAAAATATATATATACACTAACAATATAGGCCAGGATCCAAAATCTTATTATTGGCTGGAAATTGAGCAGATATAAAAAACGTATATCATTAAGAGAAAAAAAAAAGTTGAAATTTTCAATGAGCTGCAAGGTAACAACAACTCCAGCAGTGCTCACTGCTCTTCTCATGTTTTTAGGGCATTTGAAGGAATTCTCAGTGTTACATGCTCCAAATCATTGACAGAAACATAACAATAAACAAGTTGTTTCAGCAAGAGTTATCTCAGGAGCTGAGAAGCTTTCCTAGCACCTTGCCTTGCAGAACACAGGTCTCAAGGAGAATTTTGTAACTGTATTTTGCCAGCATTCTTGAAACTCAACAAACTGGAGCAGTAAAGAAAGACTGGAGGGGGAAGGAGTCACTGTAAGTACCAGAGAAGGAAACTGTGGTTGTGACGAGGAACTCACTCATCTGTGAGGACATCCTTCAACTACTGAATAATTTCACCAGCTTCACACAGAAGCCAAATGATGTCGCGCTACATGTGACAAGAGACAAAGCCAGAGTATCTTGGAATGATGCATAAAACTGGGACACATTGAGGATCCAAATCCCTCCATCAAAACTGCCCCCGTATCCCAAATGCATCAGCTGTTTCGGCAACAACAACAAAGTGCCATCTCTGTTATTTTCCTTCTTTCTTCCTTGATTTCTCATCCATTCCCTGGAGACACAGAAAGTCAAATGAACTAAATGTTTTAAAATTAACTCCAGGCCCCTTAACCATTAGCAGTCTAAGCCAAATGGGAAGTGTTTTTGGAGCTTTATGCTCAACACTGTGCTCAGCCCTGCGGATGTGGATGGTTTTACTAAATTTACAGGATGTGTCACCTATTTAAACTAAAAATGTCTTAAATTTTTCCCACATTGCTGGTCTTCCCACTTACAGCTTCTCTTGAAATAAAACAGGAAAAAAAGGTCATTTTCTCTTCTCAGCCCTGCCTGACTGAACAGAGGAGGTTCAGAAACAGCTCTCGGATCCTGCGGCGCTGCCGGCAGCGCTTCGGCCTCAACACAGTTCTTAATTGCTGCTGAGCTTCACAAGGACAGCACTGCCAGAGCGCCTGGCTGTGCCGGGCGGGACACAGCGACGGGAAAAGCAGTTACCTGAAAACAAGTCCCTCGTCAGGCTGCCTTCCTCCAGGAGCCCTGTGCAAAGACAGACCGGGGACACGTCAGAACAAGTCCAGCAGTAACTGCAGCCTGTCTTCGGATGCCGATACCGCTGCCAGGAAAGCAGGGGCCCTGCCTTACGCCCTAACACCTCCCTGTGCTGTGTTTTGCTGCTGAGAGCTGCGTGGTTTTGCAGCTGCTTTTTGCCTGCAGGAATGTGATGAATTCCTGATATACGCGGAGAATTCCTGACGCCCGCACCTTTGCAAGGAGCTGATCATGGATTAGCCATCCGCACGGACGTGGGGAGACCTCCGCAAACCGCTTAACCCCCCTGCCCACTGCCACTGCATAACCCCTGTGTGAGGAGCAGCGCCCACGGCCTCCGAGCAGCCTCCGAGCGGCCTCAACGGCCTCCGAGCGGCCTCTGAGTGGCCTCCACAGCTTCTGAGTGGCCCCCACGGCCTCGGCGCGGCCCCCGCGGCCCCCGCACCCTGCGGCGGCCTCTCCTCCCCATGGCCCCCCCCCAGCGCCCCGCCG
>VZSG01000997.1:5731-68882 GCA_013398315.1 Nothoprocta pentlandii
CGGGGTCCCGAGAGCGGCGGCGGCCGCCGCGGGAGAGGGACGGGGAGAGCAGCGGCGCTGCCGCAGCGCCACCCGCTGGGCTGTGGCGGCCATGGCAGCGGCTTGGGCGCCGCTTGCCCAGGTGTGTCCCGTGCCAGCCACGCAACAAGTGTCGCCCGCGGTAAACGTGTCTTAAGACGGTAAACACGTCTTAAGCACTGGTTTAACCCCCTTTCCCGGGGGAGGTCACAACACCTGCCCGTGGCCTTTTGGAAGCATCATAACTGCACCCCAAAGTGATTTTCTGCAGGAGGTCGGCTCACATATTGTGAAAACCTTGGGGAACACACAGGCAGCAAGTAGCTTATCCGTGGTAATTTTTGCTGCTGGACGTATTTTCTTACCCCCATAGACACAGTTTGGCTCATTTCTTACCATGCTTTGACTCCATCTCTTGCCTCCCTCAGAAGGGAGAGGGACAAAACACCTCAGGCCAAAATTTGCTCTCATACAGTATGTGGAACCACTGGCTAGAACATTTCCCCCAGCCCCCAGTTTTTCAGCTTTGACTCTTTCCCTGAAAATTCCCATCAGCAGCAGCCAGCTGAGGGCTCTAATGTCTCCTCACACTTGTCCTCCTGCTAGCACCATTGCTGCCCATTTGGTGCCATCCCTTCCCAGCAGCATGTAGGACAGAGCAAGGAGCCCATGGCCTTCCTCCAGCCATGACCAAACATGCTGACCACCACTCAATGGCTTAGGAAACTCACCTGGGCAAGGTCGTTCGCAGCAATGAGTGAACTCAGCTGGGTGAAGGCACAAGAAAATAGTATTTTTTTTTCATGTAGATGGTGTGCAAGGCATAGCCTGTCTTGAACTCCGTAAAAGTTCCCTA
Source organism: Nothoprocta pentlandii (assembly GCA_013398315.1). Taxonomy (NCBI): domain Eukaryota; kingdom Metazoa; phylum Chordata; class Aves; order Tinamiformes; family Tinamidae; genus Nothoprocta; species Nothoprocta pentlandii. The sequence continues at coordinate 6,606 of VZSG01000997.1, forward strand.
AAAAGTTAGTCCCATCAATGTGGTTATCCTTATCACAAGTACTAAACCCCACAGTGTCGCTTTTGTAGGAGAATTTATTAGATTAGAGCCAATATTTTCTGCCTTGACAAATTTGTGATAGAGGGATGCCCTCGTGCAATAGATCTGATGGATATGCAGTGCTTAGGAAAGACCAAGGAGGTGGTGCAGAACACTACTAAGCACAAGTTCCTAGATATGCTACAGGTTAATTCCAGCAAATGACTATGTATTACGGATAATAACCATTTAGAAATCTGCTTGGCACATGCAAGAAATATAGACACATAAGAAATATGCAGAAATACATACAGAAATCAGCTTTCATTCCCAAACAACCCAAAGGTGTAACAGACCTAACAGAGCTACAAGTAGGACTATACATGTGAGGTGATACAGCAAACCTTTCAAGTTCAAGCTGGTGTGAATAAATACAACAATTCCAAACACCAGATTTCCAGATAAATGATTTTACTTCTACCTATTTTTTATCTTATTGTAGGAAACATAAAGTTCCCTGGCTCCCATGTAAAGTGTATGAAGCCAGACACATGCAAACAGTCCACAGTTCCACTTCCCTTCACCACCCTTCCCTTTTCCTTTCCACCTTTCCCTTTTTAAACATAAGGAGTAGCTCTGCTCTTTTCTTTCTGGCCAGTGCCTTTTTGCAGTCCGTAATCTTTTTGCAACACGCTAGGCAATAATTCAACTTTGTGGTAGTACAGAGAATGACTATACTTCACTCCCTGTATGCCACAAAAAGGGGAAAAATGCTCACATACTGTTTTAGATATGTATGACATGCAGTGCATCTTCTGGCAGGGCTGCATACCCTGCAGGATACTGTTTTTCTTATAATGCCACTTGTTTGACGTCTATTTTGTATTGCAGGTAGCCTAGCAGGGTATTTTTGGGCCTATAAAGTGGTTTAGGGGATTCTGTTTGCTCTTTGAGGAAGGGAGCATGGGAGAACGAGAAGAAAACACCCTCTCTAATCTCTTAAACCTGCAGAGACATGAAGTCTATCCAAGCAATATCTGAAATCAGTCACAAAGGCCTGTGAAAGTTAAACAGTCCACCATGGGCTACGCTGTAGCTTACAAAGCAGCATGTTTTTCTGTTAAATTACAGCAAATAGTTGCTCATGCCATAGAGGCTTTTCCTTACAAGTGTATCAAACAGTAGGAACAACAGGAAACCACATTGCCCTTTCTTGTTCACAGCATTTGCTTTCTTCCTCCTGTTCTCCCATGTGTAAGCAGAAGAATTAATTAGTAACAGCACAGGTTAGTCATGATGACACTTACTGTGGTTCCCAGTGAATATTCATGTACAGTGGATATTCAAAACCTGACACGAACGGCCTGCAGTGTGTTTGAAGAACAGGTCCCTGGCTGGTGGTGGAGCCCTCCAAGCAGACTAGCTGTAGCAGTGATACTGCGCACTCGCAGAGCGGCCGCTGCTTGTTTTCTGGCCTCTGTGAGCAGGCAAAAGCTAGGAAGGGTGAGAGAAAGCCCTCGTATGAGGAAGAGGAGGAGCAGGAGCCCTCGGCAGTCAAGTAAAGGTAGCAAGCACCACACCTTGGCCTTTCTCTGCCCTATCTGAATCTAACGTCCGCTCCCACCAACTTTCCTCTCTGTGATGGGAGGATACATTTGTGCTCGTGTCCCTCATTCCCGTGGACGTGCAAGGAAGAGACTGTTGGCTGTCAGTCCAGCCCACATGCCGATGCTGAGCTGCTACCTTGACCTGCTTGGTTGGACAGGGCTGCTGAGGTGATGGCAGCTGTTTTCCAGGTCCTTGGCAAGCGTGTTTATCTGGTGACGTCCCAACATACACGTGCACAGGGAAAAGGCACCCACCGTCTCAGCCAGGCGCTGCATCAGGGAAGGGGAAGGCAGGCAAAGCTGTGGTGTCCTGGTGGGCAGCCAGGCTCGGTCCCTCACAGAGGGGCAGGTTGGACTGTAATCATAGAACTGCAGGATCATTATGGTTGGAAAAGACCTTCAAGACGATATAGTCCAACCATAAGCACATCACTACCACAGCTGTCAAACCATGTCCCTACGCGCCTCATCTACATGTTTCTTGAACACTGCCAGAGATGGTGACTCCACCTCTTCCCCGGGCAGCCTGTTCCAGTGCTTCACCACTCTTTCCACGGAGAAAATTTTCCTAATATCCAACCTGAACCTCCTCTGGTGCAACTTCGTCTTGTCCTATCAGTACTTATTTTGGAGAAAAGACCGGCCCTCAACTTGCTACAGCTTCCTTGCAGTTGTGGGGAGCAGTAAGGTCTCTGCTGAGCCTCCTCCTCTTCAGACTAAACCACCCCAACTTCCTCTGCCTCTCCTCATAACGTCTGCACTCCAGCCCCTTCACCAGCTTTGCTGCCCTTCTCTGGACGCACTGCAGCACCTCAATGTCCTTCTAGTAGTGAGGGGCCCAAACTGAACACAGTGTCCGAGGCGCGGCCTCACCAGCGCCCAGTACAGGGGGCCCATCCCTTCCCAGGTCCTGTTGGCTACACTGTTGCCCTGGGCCACCAGGGCACACTGCAGGCTTACGTGCAGCTGGCTGTTCACCAGCACCCCCAGTTCCTTTTCTGCTGGGCAGCTCTCCAGCCACTCTGCCCAAGCCTATCAGTCTTTACCTGGTTATCCCTGCCGTGCTTGGGGCAGCATAATTGCTGTCACTGGGGGATGCTCAGCTATGGCGCACTCCATCCCACACCAGGCAAGTCCCTGTCCACCCTGATACACGGCACACTGCAGCTGCTTGTGTGTGCAGGCTTGTGCGCTGCTTCTGCTGCAACCAAAAAGCTCCACAGCACTGCCTGAGAGCACCAGGTGCTTAGATAAAAGATGCTTCTGCTCGTAGACCTATAGAGCCATTATGGTTGGAAAAGATCTTTGAGATCATCAAGTCCAACCGTAAGCCCTTCGACACCCCATGGCTGCTAAACCATGTCCCTCGTCGACATGTTTCTTGAACTCTGCCAGGGATGGTGATGGCTCCTGGTGTGAGCTGTGGATTGGCTTCTTAGGGGTGTTGCACCTTCTTCTCTTCTCCCCCTGCCCTGGATGCAGTAACTATTTGCGTGCCCATTAGGAGAGGGGCTGCAGACCAGTTCTGAAATGCCCCAAAGCCCTCTGTGGGTGCTGGTGTCACCATAGGCAGGCCGCTTGTGACAAAGCCTGCGGTTGCTCCGCCTGGTGGGTCCACTCAGACCAACAGAAAGTCTCAGGATTTTATATTCCATTTCATCTCATTTGTTAGAAAGGGCTCCAAACTGGTCTGAGCTGACTGCTGGGCAGAGCAGTAACATCGTGGGCCTGACTCTGTCCTGCGAAGAGGACAAAATTTCCCCTTCCCACTTCCAAGTCACCTGTACAGCTCCCCTTGGCTCCCATTTTTCTTCATCTCTCTCCACAACATCCTCTGCTATCTCCTCCTCCCAACTGGGTTCTTGCTTCTGCCTCGCATTTCCTGCCTGGCCTGGAGCGCACTGGATCCTGACTTTCCGATTCAGGTTTCCAGCTGTAGTATTTCCCTTCCTTCCGAGGAGCAGTGTAGAAATAAATTCTGTAGTGCACGCAGTGCATCACACTGTGATGACAAATGGGCTGGGGGCAGACTTCCTAAGCCTTGACAAGCAATCAATTTATTTTTATAACTCTACCTCTCAAAAGGTAATTTTTCATGAAATTCATGGCTCCTGAGGAATCAGTGCATTTTTTTTTTGGTGGCGAATTCATTAGGCCACGAATCAGTCTGCCTGCATGAAGATGCCTTTGGAGGCTTTGATTTCCCACCTTCGATCACAAATGATGCCTTCTATGAGACACGGCAGACCGGTAGTTTATGAGGAGCTGTGGTGTTTGCCCAAGGTCTCACGATGTCTGGATTTGCATTGGGTGCATGTTCTAGAGGGTAATCAAAAAAAACTCACTGGTGTCTGACTCATTCCTAGGAGCAGAGACGCTTCTGATGTTTACTTCAAACAGCCGTACACAGCGAGGGGAAACACCCATGTCTGTGCTGAGAGAGAGAGCAGGGATACGCCTAAAACTGGGTATGATTACTTTGTCAAGCCAAAGAACTGATTTTTTTTTCATTAACTACAGCCAACAGTGTGCACAAGGAGAACTGTTCTGCTTTTCAGGTAATCACTTCTGTGCAGATTTAAGAAATTAAGCCTATGCAGGGTATTAACTTAAAGCAAGCCTCATTGCCTCAGAGCGTCCAAGCACAGAAAGGGTTTTTTCAATCTCATCACTTTGCAACATCCTACCTTAAGCACAGAAGGCATAGAAAATATTTCCCTCAGAGCCCATCTCTTTATGGAAAGGCTCCTCACACTTTATTTACTTATTTATTTCTGCTCTGATCAGGCTGTGGCGGCATCAACAATGGCCACAATCACCACCTTGACCGGCGCAGCATACGTTTTCTTCCACTGTTTTTTTTTTTTTGTTGTTGTTGTTGTTGTTCAAACTGGTATGTCAAAATGGACAAAAGATGGTGCAGAATCATGGTGCACATGACTCATGTTTATGTACAACTGTTGTGTATTTTCAGGGGACTGCTGCAATGGAACCACTTGCCAGTGGGTCTTGAACAGCCCATCTGCCTTCACTGTCTCTTTTTGCTTAAAGAAGGGAATGTGACATAGTGTTCTCCTTAATTTGGCCTATCTTGATGAGTAAATTGGCAAGAAATCTGTAAGGACCCAGCTGTAGATAGAAATGCTTGCAAGTGCAAGTGCTGGTGACAACATCCATGTTGACTGTCATGGGAACAATCTTATCATGCCAGAAGTAGCAGAGCATATTCCACGAGGTCACGATTACTTTATGGATTGGGAATAAGCCCTAATAAATTAAGACCACGCTCACGCAAGTGTTTTTGTGACAAACGCAGCCCTTGCTAAGTATAGGATGGCAGGCACTATGGTTGCGTTGTCAATGCCTCCATTTGCTGTGGCTCCATCTCAGCAAGTAGCCCTTCTCTCCTGATTGCTTTCAAGAGAAATAATAAAAATAGCCTCTAGTATCCTCTTGCTAGGCATTTAGGGCCCACCGAGATGACTACCTGCTGGCATTAGACACAAACACCTTTGTATTTCGTCCTCTACTCACTTGTAAAAGTCTAATTTTCTTTAGATTTTTTATGTTATCTGGATTTGGATATTTTTTTTTAATGTAGCAATGAATTGAGCAATGAAATGCCTTCCAGGGCATTTACGAAACTATAAACTGAAATGCAAATGGCCTCTGCCCCCAAATGCCTGCTGAGCTTAATAGAAGCCTGCAATTATTCAGAAATATTGCTCAGTTTTCATTCAGTTTTACTGAATGTAAAAATCCTGCAGACAAACTTTGGCTGCCCGGAGTTACATCATCATGACTGATGTTATTATCGTATCTCCTGCCAGACCTGCTAGAGATTAGGCCATAACTTTAGCATATTAATGAATATATAAAACTTGAGTGCAGGAGGCCATAACGAAACACAGGCTAAATGCTCTCAAACTTTAGCAAAGTCTAAAGGCAGCTTATGTCTAGTAGCAGAGTAAATGATATGCTCCATGTAAATAAAGATAGCAGAATGTGATTCTATAAAAATAACTGCCATATGCCAGGAAAATTCTTAGATTACACTAAAAAAAGGATGGAGGTCCATGACAATATTTTTTTGTAAATCCCATCCCTTATATGTCAGCATCTACACGTTCCAAGGTGCTGTCCATACAAGTTTCTTGAAATCTTGGGCTAACACCAATACGCACAGTAAATCTTCTTGAATCCCAAGGAGTTTCTCTACAGGAACCAACAACAACGCTACTATGTATGATAATGCAACTGTGTGCTCTTGGTCTCCCAGGGAGTTCTTCCAGCCAAAACACCACACCGTGCTGGAGTCCAGCATCTTGGACTGCGCTCAGGGGACTGATGAGGACCTCGTCACCGGTCTTTGCTTTTGGGAGGTGCCTCCTGTGGTGGCACTGCAAATACATCCCACATGGATGCCCACCATGGAACAAGAAACCCTCCGTGCTCAGTACTTAAACAGGAGGAAGCACAGGTTTAGAAAACAATTTTATTAGACAAATTATTTAGACAAATTATACACAGAAAGCTCTGCCACTTGTAACTGAGGCCTCCAAAAAGTGTTTTGTGTATCTGTATAATAGGCAACACATCAAAATAGGCCTATTTTAAATATTGTACATGGTTAACAGTTTGTTTATAGCTAAAATCACTGCAACATCTGGTATGTCCCTACATAGCTTGTTGGAAAGAAACTTTATTTATTCATTTATTTTCTGTTTTGCTCGGAGGTGTGGATGAGTTCATGAACGTTACAAGGGGAAGCAAGTCGTGCATGCTTTTAGACACTTCCTTCCCCGGAAACAAAATGGCCTTTTGCACGATAAGAATTTGTTCTGCCTTACACAGTAGACAAGATTTGAAGATTTAGTACAAAAAACAGTGACAGTACAAGATGCTCCCCCAGAACAGAATTAGCATCAAAATAGAATAGATCTGAAGAATATACCTTTTAATTTATCCTAAAGCAAATCACAGAGGCTGATTCCTAGTAATCCTAGCCAAAGAATGAGTTAGATTAAAATAAGTGCATGGTTGCATTAAAAAAAAAAAAATAAAAAACAAAAAACAAAAAAACCCAAAATGAAATCAAAGAACTTGCAGGATAAACTGCTTGCTTTCTACTGAAACGCAATTTTAGTTTTAAGGATTACAAATCGAAAGCTCTTCCTACATTTCTAACAGGTAACAGAGTTACTTCACAAAGCAGGTGCCAAAGTGGGCACTGGTTTTGCTCTCACTGCTGTTCTCTCTTTTGCTCTATACAGTTGGCACTAATGTAAGAAACATGTAGCTCCTCTAAATCTAACTTAACATGTAACGGGTTAAAATGAGCGCCTGTTCATATACATTTATTTATTTTTTCCTTAGAAGAATATGTGATTGTAATTAAGGCCACATCAGTATTTCTCAAGGGCTTTCTTTTCCTCCACTAACACCATTATCGTATTGATCAGCTGTAATGATTTGGAAAACAATTTATTAACCTTTGTTCTGCATTTAAACTTCTCTACAGCTAATATTAGTCGCTCATGAACATGGTAGACCTAAGAGTTTTCCATTCGTCTAATTAATTAAAATTATCACGGTTAGCCTTATACGATGCTCAGTAGCCAATGCTAAACCTAATCAAATGAGTTACATCGAGGTACAAACAATTAATCGTCCCGGATGTTCTAATAAAAAAGTATAAAATACGCTCTGTTGGCAAACAATGCAAGTCAGAATAACATTAAAGCAACCTGTCTTTTCTAAATGAAAAGACCCCCTGCGCTGTACATCCTTCCTGTATACAACACATCTTTACTAAAGCTTTATTAAATGAATTGCAATAGCAACGGCTGCCATTTTATAGCTATATATACATGTATATATATATACATACCTGCGTATATATGTATATATATATGTATGAGATACTAATTTATTTAACACAACAGAGGCATCTGCCATATGATACAGTTTACTGTACATAAGAAAACTTTTAACACTGTACAATCACATAAAGGTCATATGCACTGTTGCAGTGCAAAAGTAGATTTAACTGTAGTCTTTACTGGCATAGTAATGGCTTTTTGTAATCCTACAAAATTGCATTCTCATATTACAGGGCCTGAATTGTCTTTTTAACTTCCTTTAGCTTTTCTTTTTTCTTTTTTTTTTTAATTCTTTTTGCCTTTTTTATTTATTTTTATTTTTTTTTTTTTAACTGCAGGGTTTGCCTTTGGTCCACAGTTAAAAGGATGCACAGCAGTGGAGCGCTGACTGGATGCAGCAGAATAAATGCACAGGACTTAAGTTATTGCAATTACATTAAAAAAGGCAGTGGGGGAGGAGGAACAAATGCCCTTCTGCAAAGTAATCCTCATTTTTTTTTTCCTTTTTTTATGCATTAATCACTACATGTTTGCTCTACTTAAATTATATGAAAAGCCTGAAGTAACAAAACCTAACGGGGGCGAGCAATAAGCCAAAGAATAAGTGATTCAAGTAGTAAAGAGAATAAAAGGAGATAGAGGAGGAGGAGGAGACCAGGCTGAGAGAGTAGATCAGAGGAGGAGGAGTTACTAATAATCCTCATTCTTTTCTTACAAACCAAACGTCAGAACAGAAAGAACCCCAAAACAAAACAAAAAACCGAAAGAGGAAAACAGCAAAGGTTACATCCATGTTAGTCCCACAATATCACAGCTGCTCCTCGCGGAGGGAGTCCTAGAAAAGAGGCGCTGAGGGACCGCGGCGCAACGCTCATATGGAGGTGCCTCGGTCCGGGTCGTTGCCCAGGTTGAGCCCCAGCGTCGGGGTGGGTTGGTAGGGGATGGACGACATGGTTTTGATGGGGCTCCTGAAGAAGCCGCCGTTGGGCGCCCTGTGCCTGAAAGGGCCAGTTCGGTGCTCGGGGACGCTGCCGAAGGAGAAGCCGGAGGCGGCTTTGGCGGACAGAGTGCGGCTCAGAGTCTGGATCTGCTCGGGTATGAAGGTGGTCGTGGTGATGTGAGTGTTTCTGAAGTCACTGATCTGCTCCAGCGCTTGGCGCGTGGGCAAAGTGTCAATGTCCAGCGGGGTCAAGTCGATCGACGAGGTGGAGAACTGCTTGTGGGGACTGTCGTCGTCCGTGCAGAGGCTGTTCACGCGCCTGTGCAGGTGCTCCAGGTCGATCTCCTTGTCGTCCTGGGGAGGGAGAAACACAACATGGGCCGCTCGCGCCGGGCCGAGGCTGCTCGGCGCGACCGGAACCGCTCGATAACCACGCTGAGGAGCAGCCAAAGCTCCGCGGGCTGGCGGCACCCGGGGACAACCTCAACGCGAACAGCCAAGGACCGTCCCCACGCCTGGCGCTGCACAGGCCCAAGCCATCCCAGGGCCTACCCTTAGTCCCCACTGGCTTTCCAACCCTGACGCTGAGCAGTGGACCTTGAAGGGCTCCCCGCAGCTTTGGGCTCCGAGCTAGGGGCTGGCTGGTTCCAATGAGCCATATCCAAGTGACACTAAAGGTGGAATCGTGAAAACGAAGCATAATCGCACACGTCGGGTGACGCCGGCTCTTAAAAGCCATAAGGATGACTAAACCTGAGTGTCCCAATGGGGTCTCTAAGGGGTCAGATCGCCCTCTCCATCAGCACGATCTCTCTCAGGGTTTAAGGGCTAAAAGGGTATCAGGTTAATTTTTGCCTTTGTGATATAAGCTGTAATTCAATAAAGCTGAGCTTCTAAACAAAATCCCAACCAGTGACTCATTTACATCACGCAAGAAGGAGCGCACCAGATACGTTTGAATTGCAGTGCCAAAAGAGGGATTCTTTCTCCCCTTACCTACGGTGGAGCAACTCCATCCATCCTGATGGAATTAGTGCCGAGGGTGGGGTATTTACTTCAACACAACATCACTCCCTTCTTACCTCTGTCCTACATCTCTCCCCACAGAGAGCCCAGTTAAAGAGGCTGTTATAACCGAGAATTTAAATGCAAAATTAAAAAAAAAATAAATTGAAGAGGACAAAGTGCTGCGTGTCACCATAAATCACCTGCGACGCACACATGTATTTCCACTGAACTGCAAAGCTTAATTCAGCACAGTGTTAAGTTTACGTGTATGAGGGATGTTCCTCTATTGAGCTAGGTGGTGCAGCTCAATCAGAACAAAAATCAGTTCCAACTACCCTTCCTAAAATTTACCTTCATCTGTGAAACCTGCTGGCTCTTCCAGGCCGCTAGGAACAGCTCACCCTCCAGGACCGCATGGAGGGCAGTGGGTGACTGAGGGACTGGCCGCTTCCCGACTCCATTACCACAGTTCAGTGCCTGGCTAGATCCAGGGCTCGTGGAACAGGGGCAAAACTCCTCGCCTACCGCAGGAGCTTTATGGCCCTCCTTCACCTACGGCTGAGCTCGAGCACTCGGAAGATTCCTGTTGGGAGCAGACCGCAGGAGCGCGTCGACATAGCAAGGCCCATCACCGAATATTTGCACTGATACCGCACTGGAAACAGAGCCCAGGTCGGGGGGGGCGGCTCCCCTGTGGGATTTCACCCTCTGAGGGCAACTGCGCTTCACAATGAGACAAACCGGAGGGAAAGGGCAGGGGCCACAACGAGATGCTCACGCTGGAAACCAACCTACCCAGAAGCCTTGGCTTTTAGGCTCGTCATGGGAGGAAAAAGAAATGCAGCGCTCGTTGCTTTGACTTTGCTTTTTGTCTGCAGCTCATTCACACGTGGACACAGACACGGATGCACAGAGCAAGCACACAGGTGACACCAAACGCATTCGCCAAACTCTCTCGCCTGCCAGCTTTGGGGCTGCAGGAGCCTCGGGACACACCGGAAACGCCAGGAATGACACGGAGGCTCTGCTAGCGCGGGCGTCGTGAGCACGTCTGCAAGGGACGGTCCTCGTTCCTCTTCCTGCTGCTCTTGGGCAGTCTGGAAAAGCTCAACAGCGCTTTGCAATTCAAAATGCCAATAAGGGAACGAGCAGAATTTCATCACCTCTGAGAGTTGTGTCAGAGAGGCTCCTCACCCGTCCCTTACAGAGATGTGTTTGGGGCTAGGGTCAGACCAGCCGGTATAGATAAGCGGTGACGCTCTCCCATGCTTAGCCCACACCCCAAGCTCCACCCAAGTGATACACCAAAACGAGACCCACTCACAGTAAGATTGTGCATATCTCCATTATATGATCTTTCCTCTTCTCTCTTGTGGGATCAGTAGTGAAATATGCAGCAGTTTTCACATTTAAATTATCATCAGGCTTCAGAGTCAACATCCCATTGAGATTACTGGGGCAGTTCATACTCCTCTCAGAGCTAGCGTTTAAGGCTGTCTGCGGACTCGGGCAGACATCATGGAATGGGTAACTTCTGGTACGCGACCCAAACGGTATCTTCGCAACCATTAGACAACTGTTTTTCAGTACACAAGCTTGCATTCTGGAGCACAAGATGGCAGCCACCAGGAAAAGGGGCTGGCTTGCTGGCCCACAAACCGGCCCCATCTGACCCCCGAGTCTGGACTAGTGGCCTGGAAGAGCCAATGGATTTCATGGAAGCTAAAATGAATTTTAAGAGAGTTAGTCACGATGGATCTCTTTGCTGAATGACCCCCCACAGCCAGGGGAGTGGGGGGCATTCAGCACATATGTCCATGTTAAACTCAGTTTTGAGCCAAGCTTTTCCATCGAGCTTTGAGATACAAATTTAAAAGCTAAGCTAATGAATGTGCGACAAAGATCAAGGAGGCCAAATTATACCACTTGTGTAAGGTATACATTTTAATTTCTGTGTGCTTAAATTTTTAAATACGTAATTTTATCATTATAGAAAATGTCTGAGTTGACTTTTTTTTCCTTTTGTTATTTAATCTTTCTGTTTTGCATCAGATAAATACAAATTTCTGAACATTGGTGTAAACAAGTCTTGCAAATTTTAGTTTTTTTTAAGAAAATAATTTTCCATTTCAATCTATATGGTTCCCATTCCTGAGAAAACCAATTTAAAGACTAAAGATGCTTTTTGCTTTTAATAATGGTCCAGTCCAGATCTTTAACTAAAAAAAAAAAAAAAAAGAATAAAAAAAAAAAAGCTTGGGAATTAAAACAGGCAAGAAAAGTTAAAAATACTCTAACATCAGCATCAATGCTGTCTAATTAGGTAGTGCAATTAATCCTGCCTGATTACACAGCATTAGATTAGCAGGAATAAACACAATGGCAAAACTGCAGAGAAAGTGAGACCATTGCACACGAATTAACAGCAATCCCCACAACAGGCGTCTAAGCTACACAGATAGAAAAGCTGTAATCAACAGTGCTCCATTAGAGCTCATGCTATGGTTCTGCTTCGGGTATCTGTGCCAAACACATTTTTAACAGCTTTTTTTCTTTAGTTTCTCTTGTGTTTTGCGGAGCTAAAGACTTCACTATGAAGGTACGGAAAGGGTTGCAAGGCTGCATAAGGCTCAGATGGCTGGTAAAGAGAGCGGGAGCCTGCGGGGTGAGGAAAGCAATACGCATGCACATGTGGAACCCAGCTCATCTCTGCTGTAAAATGACTCCTTACTAGACCTTATGCAGCTCTTCAAAATTGCTTTGGCCGAGATTTTCTGACACAAATCTGCATTAGAGGTCAGAAATAAGTCTGCCTTCACTCTGGAACATCGCAAGTATGAAAAGGCAATCACAAACGCTCTCACTTTCATGGGCTTCAGATCAAATACCTAGAACTGAAGTTCATGAAAGTCTGAGGACGTTAACATCTTTGAAAATCAGGACAAGCTCCTTTAAGAAGCTAACTACAGATTAAGGACTAAACGTTGAAAATCTGTTTTGAAAGACTCAGCCATTGAGCTTAGGGGACATACTGTGCAAGAAGCAGCCAAGGAGCCTCTCAACTTATTGGTGAGAATAGGAATGACGCACTCTCTCGCCAATAGGAATGACGGACTAAGTATTGATGTATTAATAATGTATTATTCTACAAGTAACATCCCTGTTTTACTCAGAATAGTTACATATTTATACATCACCAGAATACACTTTTTTTCCCTTTCTAATTTTTCTAAAAAGAATAGTTAAAAATATTTTGTAGAACAGCAGTGAGCCTAAAAATTAGGAAGCTAAGGAAACTTTCCAGAATGGGTTTCCCCTCCCTCTCTTACACCACAAGTTCAAGGCAGTGGTCTTTAGGGTGCACGAACACTTTCCAGAAGAAAAGAAGGGTCTAATACCTCTTTTGAAGGAACCCGGGAGCCTTTCCTTTTATTCCACCACGTTTCCAACATTGCAATGAAACAGGATAGGACAATCCCAGCGGCGAGGATACAGAAAACCCCTGCAAAGCTTTTTATGTCCAGGGCACCGCCTTTCTGCTTGGCGTCCACGGAGGAGTAGAGGTCGCACTGGCCGTTCTTGGGCCACCACTTGTGCTTCAGGAGGTCCATGTCCCCGTTCTGCTGCAGCTCCAGGATCCTTGAGGAGAAAGCACAGAGCCAGGGGTTACACAGGGACATCAGGGGGCTCCCAGGAGCACAGGGACCTCCAGGTGCCACCATCCCATGGGCCCGGGGAGGCTGAGCAGCTGCTGGATCAGAATAGATGGGATGAGCTGGGAAAGGAGGCTAATGCAGACATTGCAACACCATGTACCTTGGGCGGTAGCAAAACAACATTCCAGGGTGTTATTTCTTTCAGCAGCCGCTCTAGGCTCTGCACTGGTCTGTTTTCTCTCTCTTATTCAGTCATTAATAGAACGACCCTCCAAAATGATTGCTCTGTTCTCGTTAATTAAATGATTCTTCTCTCGTCACTGTAATTCCTGATTACACAAGACATCCTTTCGACAATAAGTATTTGCGTAAGACACCGAGCTTGAGCTTGTTCCTTAGAAGAGATTTACTCCTAATTGTATTCCTGGTAATCATTGGCATTTTTTCTTTATGGATCTAACATACACATTCAATTGTTTAAAGGAAGCAGAAAAAAGAATATATATAAAAAAGAAGCAGAAACTAGGGACAGTAATTACATGATTCAATGGGGAAAAAAAAAGCCTGAGAAATTGGAAGACTGTAATGTAAATGTAAAATTACATGTAAATGTAATGTAAAATTACAGCTGAAAACAGATGTTGGGAGAGGAACTACATATCAAGAGAAATTATGGGAGCATGAATTCCCAACTACACGAACTTCATACGGAGAAAAAGGTGGATCCCAGTTCTACCGGCCTTAGTGAATATTGCACATCTGAATTCAACAGTTCGTGAAACAAAACCAGCAGCCTACCGGGAAGGTTTAACACTACCCAGATGCTCTTGGTTATGGGAATTATCATTCCTTAAGGCATCTCCTGAAAACAAAATGGTGCTTTTAGAGAAATTCCAGGAAAGATGCGCTTCGGAAGGGAGTTATTCCCACAGGGCGGGCGGCTGGCATGCAGCGGGAGCGCCCCACACGGTGGCAGCCTTTCCTCAGCCATCCCTCGGGCTGCCGCGCTGCCCGCGCACTCACCGCCAGGAACCTGCCCAGCAGACACCTCAGGCAGCTGGATAGCGACTCTCCGATTTAATCCTCGCCTAAAATAATAACGCAGCAACAAAATGCGATGAATGACGCTGCCGTGCTAAATGGTGTGATAATCTTCAGCAAGTGCCACATTTCCTAAGCCCAAGCTTTCTGCAGCTGAACTCGTCCTGCGAGCCTGCAGTACCAGAACCGTGTTGTAATACTGCAGCACACACAGCTGCAGTAGGAGCAGTGGAAATGAGGAAATAGGATGCGTGTTTTCCCATTATTCCAAAATATCACAGTCTAAAATAAAGGACTTGAAATAAACATGAGCTTTGAAACTTGCTTTTTAAGTGGGGTGTGGGCTTTGATATATTTTTCTTTAGCTGGCAAACTGAGACAGTAGCACCGGCGGTGATGTAAAGTTATTAGACCGTACAAACCATACAAAACATGTGCACAGACTTTGACTAGTTTAGCCCTGGATTCACAGCGCCAAGCGACACCTCGTGGGTGCAAGCGCAGAAAACCAGACTGCCTGCGGTCTCCAAATGTGACACTGATTTGAGCAAATCTGAAGCCCTGGGAATTGGGCTGGATTCACCTCACTAACTCCATACCTCGCTGCTGGCAGTGAGATGTAATTACTCCTCCAAACACCACAGAGAAGAAAAAAAAGATCAGCACGATAAGCAAGGCATCACAAGCCCTACAAAACTGGAACATCTCTGACAAGGCTACTTTTCCATCTCGCTGCTTTGTTCTTTCCAAGTTATATGCAAGGGGCAAGAGACATGATGGGTCATTGACACTGAGGTCAAAAAGGCCAGAGGATGGTCTGAGATGCAGCAGGTCACCCACTGGTGGCATCCAGCACCACGGCATGGCATCCAGAGGGAATTACTTGGTGCTTTCCATGGGCACCAAGGGAAGGGACAGTAAGAGGTGCTACCTTGGCCCGAGCTTCCAGATTGTGAGTGCCCCAGTGAGAAGGTGCAAAAAGATGGGGCAAATGCAAAAAAATGCTGGGAAAATGGCCTGGGGCACTTTGGGGACCACTCAGCACCTACACATGGGGCCAGATAGTCAGAAGAGCTTAGATACCTCCTGGTGGCCTGCAGAGAATCAAATGTCTCAGGCAATATGGCTCTAGTATTAAAAAATCAAGTGTATTTTACAAAATTAAACTTTCTTGTGACTGTCCTTAGGTTACCACAGAAGGCAAAGGACTGAATGACTATCGGACTAGACAGAAAGCCAAAGGGTTGCATACGATGCTCAAAGACTTGACTTCGATGCTCTCTTGTGCGCAAAAATATTGCCCAACAAGTCAATTCTGCATCCTACTACAATCACTAACTGCTGAGGAGAGTGAAAGAATTATCTTGTTATGAAGGCAGATACACCTGTATGGCTGTGTCCTGCCTGATTCCATGGAATAAAGTCAAAGACAACTGTCATGGTGGTTGGACAGGGGGGAAAAAGTGTTGACAGAGATACCGGATGGCCAGAAATAAAACTTCGAAGTTTGGAATGTTATAAATTCAACCTTAAAATACATTATCATTTTAGTATCATTTTAGTGCTTCTCTTTTTTTCTTTTGTCTGTCTTTTCTTATTAAGTATTTTTTGTGGAAAAATGAGATCTGAAGTTAAGGAATCAACTCTAAGTAATCTGTTTAGCCATCTGCCGACGTCTACGAGAAGGATAAATAAATGAGGAGTTCACTCAGCACAACCTGCCAATGAATAAATACTCAAGTCTCATCCTTTGGCTTGCTAAGAAGTAATTGCATGAAAAAAATCTAATTACTAACATGATTAATCTTAAGAGATGTGTTGACCGGAGGAACTTATATTTTATATGTTCTATATGTTTAAGCTACCTTGTGCTTCTGGTAATGCAAAGCACCATTCTTATACAAACTACCTATCCTCTCGTTTCTATTACGAAAATACATATCAGTAGCACTAAGTTATGCTCTTAGTCCAGCACAGTCCACTTCTACAGTAAAAATCATTTAATTTCATATTCATTTGGTATTTGCATAAACAAAAAGGACTAAGCAGATAGCTAATGAAGCTCTCCAAGCCTCTGAAACTGTTTATCCACTGCTTTTTTTAAAAAAATCTAAAAGCGACAAATTAAAACAACAACATTTTCTTTCAGAAAATGTTTAAATGAGTGATTTATGGGTCTTGATTTAAATATCAGCATTTGGATTACAAAAAGCACAAGTTAAAAGAGCTTAAAGCTATCTCCAAGGTAAGCAGAGCTGTTGATAAAGTAGGGCAAGCTAAGCAGATAAATACAGAGTTTGAAGATCATATCAGGGTAGTATTTTTCATGTCTGAAATTTGACATTTAAGAATATTTCACAAGCTCTTAACTCCAAGGTATTGGTTACACATTATTGACAGCTTTTCCGATCCATTCCCACCCAGGTTATTAAACATACTTGGGTTTAGAATCAGTCCTTCTGAACTTGAGCACTGCACTCAACTCTACCTTTAAAAAACATTAATGTTATATTGAGGCGAACCCGCTCCAGACTCTCTGTCCAGGGAGAACCCCTTGGACAGCAAAAGCTAAAAAGTTTAAGTAATCCCTTCCAATAGATTAGAGCTCCAAAATCTAATTTATTAACTGTTTCGTTTACAAAGCAAAAGGATCATTTTCTAGAGACAACCCCCCTACGCATTTTTTTTTTTTAGAGCATTTATCAAATTTTCTTAATAAATGTTCTTCAAATCTGCACCTACACGTATGTGGGCTGCCTGCTGAAACCAAGGAACTGGCCCAGTTCCGTCTAGGAAATTAATGAGAGTCTCTGCCAAACACAATGGCAAAACGCTGACATTGTGAGTAAACAACAGGGTCTACTATTGTAAGGATCATTTACCAGCGGGACAGAAGAGGGAATTCAACCATCCTTAGAAAAATTAATGAGATTCCTTGTGCTAAATCTCCTTGCAGTTTGAGAAATGCTACTCTTGGCATAGCCTCAGTCTAAACACTCACATCAAATCATCCTTTTGACATGAGACAGTAGCAAGTTACAAATAGACTTGCCCGAGACCCGTGTCCCTGGAAATACTGCCAAGGGCATTTCCGTAGGTCCATGCCCAGCTCTGGGTACCACCTCCTCCCAGACCTATCACAAAAGTCTTCTTCATGGACACACGAGCTCATCAATTTCTCCACCCCTGGCCTTGATGAGCATTCAGATCTGTTAACCTGCCTCGAATGTAGGAAGAAATGATGAAAAATAGCTGAGTGGTTCAACTCTGCAAGCAAAGAAACTGCCTGCCCGCCACACTGAATGCAACCTGTGCACAGTGCGACTTGATATATATGTTACTGCCACCCATCACAACTATGTATGGGGAGATATACTAGGAATTCATCTATTTTTCTTCCTAATAAGACTTCATCTCCTGCAGGGCATCTGTTCACTGCAATGCCTACACCTCGTGTAGGAATTTCTGCTGAGAGGAGATGGAAGAACTTGCTGATAGATTTTGGAAGGACAGGCTATTGTTCAGGGCCCTTGCAGGGCTATCACCAGTAGGAAGGGCAGACTAAGAACAGCACAAAACCCCTGCTGCCCACTTAACGGATCTGGAAATGAGTAACTGATGCTTTATTGCCCACCTTCCAGTGCAGCGTGTGTCCTGAGGGGCTGCAGACTGCTCTGCACGATATGAATAAAGGCTTTAAGCAGCACGGTGTTTACTCACCGGATAACGCTACGGGAGACTTCCATATTAGAGAGAAGTGCTTTGATAGAAACTGAGTGCTATTCAATCTGGATAACAATCTGCACAAGAACCGGGTGTTTGCTCTGTTCATAAAGGCAGGGCTCGGGCAACGCCAGGCTCTTCGGGAAGCGCAGCGCGTCAGCGCATCTGTCTTCGTATCTGCCCAGCTTGGCATAATTACCTCCCTTGGTGCCTCTGCACTGCGACGAGCAGGCCCCAAACCTGTCCCTGCACACACGGAACCGCATCTTTGGCATCTCCACATCCGTGCTTTGGAACAAGGCAGGGCAATCCAGACTTCCCGTTATACTCATTCTTGGAAGCGGCAGAGTAGAAGGATCTGAAACAATTTTTTTGATACACACACAAAACAAAGCCACCACGGTAATTAAGTCTTCTATCAGAAATATCAGTCCTGACAAACACCAGGAAATAACTGCTTTTCTTTGCAACAAAACCATCCAGAGCAGAAGGGAGAATTTGGAGCAGAGTAAACTAGAGAAAGCTGCTACTATTCACACCACGTGTCCCATGGATGCTCAGTGACGGCAAAGGCTTAAGTGACTGAAGAAACCATCATGGCTCAAAGGAAGAGAAAGAAATGATCAAAATTCACAGCAACCAAAAATCTGCCCAAATGAATAAATTCACTTAGCGCCTAATTCATCATGCATGCACATAAAAAAATAAGTCTTTCCTACGTAGTCTGAAAATCTTATAATAAAATCAAGTAGTTTTCTGAAAAGGTGGTTTTCTTAAGTTTTATTTTATACCTTCTACAAAATAAGTTTTCTTCATAAAAGTGAGACAATTCCAGTATTTAGTTTCTCAGGTCTAATTGGTTTTCAGCATCTGGGGCTCTGGTCTTTTTTGTTGCTTTTTAGTCTATGAATACATTCCATTCAATTTAGGAGAGCAAGCCATCCAAGAAGCACAAAATGACAGCACATGTCATTTTTATCCTAAAAAATGTGTTACATTCTGGCCACCCAAAGCTGCAATTACAGAAGCTGTCTTGAAGGAAAAATCCTTAATAGCGAGCCAGGGCAACTAATGGGCACCGTTCTCCTCCACTGCTGCTTCCCTCATGAAAATGATTAATTCCACCTGCAGTTATGCAATTTTGACCATGCAAATCTCAGAGCAGGCACCTCAAGCCCAGCCTTACCAGCAGCCAGTGAATCTTTTCTTCCTCTTCTCCTACGTCCCTCTCAGGTAGACACAGCCAGCTGGGCAGCTCCCCGTAGAGGCCACCACAGTGTTTTGCTGCCTGCTGACGTGGTGCTGCACAGCAGACTGGCACAGTCCATGCTACAGGCAGAACGTGATGCCTGCACTGCATGCGTAACATCACCCAATACACCCCATCATTCTTCCTATGCTTTAAGGCTAAAACAAATAATCCCAGAAATAAAATATACCACGTACCCAGGCAATATTCCGTTAACTTCTCCCTAAGTACGTCTATGGCTTTGCAGGGAATTGGGCAGTTTCGCAGCGCAGGTCAAACACAAGTGACTTGTCACTGAGATTCAATTTGGATGAGGTGGCAGCCCTGCTCAGCCCACCTGTGCGTATCTTGGACCACACCAGGGCACCAGGTCAAACCGTGCAGCTCCTTTTCCAAGGATCCACGTGAGGAGAAGACCTGGCTGCTGCATGGCTGCCTGTCACCGGGCCCTGAGGCACAGGGCAGATTCGGTGACGAGCTGGTCCCATCAGATGGAGGCACCAGCAAAGCCCAAAGCAGAGTCTTGGAGCAGAGACTTGAAAGCAAGGTAGCAGTAATTTCAGGACACCTCTCAAGTTCAGCGGGAGAGTTAGGACTGCTCTGACTTCTCTTGAAATACCATCTGACAGCAAAGAGTAGCGGGAGTTGTGTAGTATTCCCAACTCTCATTTCCCAAGTCCAGAAAACAAAAGTTATTTTTTGCTGGAGGCCAAAGGAGGATATTAACAGGTTCTTATTTTAAGCCAGACAGTTCACCTTTCTCTAACTTTGTGTCAGACTGGAAATTAGGATTGCACTGAATGGCCCTGTCACCAGGCTGCAAATTCACAGCTGCAGAAGATGACACGCAGTAAATCACTGTCCCTTCACCGCGCGCCACCATAAATAACGTCCTGGGAGTCCTGCCCCTGCAACCAGCAGCCGCCGCCGGCAGAACCGTCACCTCTCCCCCGAGCGAGGGAACGGGAGAAAAGAAAAGAGAACGTGATGAAAAGTAAGATCCCTACCTCCACTATCACGTTAACTCACAAGCCTTTCAAAATATTTCTCTCTTTTCTCTCACAGGCGAATTTATACAAGCAAGTTGTCATAACTTCAGATGACTTTCGGGAACACACTATGTTAATTATCTAAAAGCACCTCATCTTAAAAGTGTTTTCGTTAATGCAAAGTATTATCATCCTGCTTTTACAGATGGGAAAACTGAGGCAAACAGCAAGTATGATAAGATGGTACCACAGGTGAAAGCAGTGACAGAAACTGCTCCTCAGCTTTTCTGTTCCCTTCCATACTGGCTATATTTATTTGTTTCCTTAAGAGAAGGGGAAAAAAGAGAAGGTGAGGGGAAAAGAAAGCAGCCTGGCAGGTTACATGACAGGTGGAAAAGGCCAAAGACGTGAAAGTGTGTTAGCCAGGACTTCCCAAGCAAGTACTTAGCTGACTCTATTGCTCAGCCTCCAGATCGATGACAGGTCTTGGAAACCTTGGCAGAAGATCAACCTTCCACTCTCCGGTTGGATCCCGCACTGGGACGGAGCCCTGGGCTAATGGCATGACCCAGCTCTTGCCTTGCGTGGCCCTCAAGTTCATGTAGATCAGAGCAACGGCAGAGAACAGCTTTAATGGCCCTGTGGCAATCACCAGCATTTCACCCAAGTTCTGTGAATGAAGATCTTTTTCCAATCAGGATTCACCCGACCGCTGAGAACTGGTTTAAAAAAAAAAAGACTCCATGTTTTTCTGCAGAGCTTTCTGTAGAGATTTCCTATTTGGAGCTAACTAAGGGCTCAGCAGATTGAGTTTTTGGTTTGTTTGCCTGTTTTTAGACTAGTTTCTAATTTTGATTTCAATTATAAGCTACTTTAAGAGGATTTTTCCCCTCTTTCTCTCTTTACAATCCTCCCTGTCTGCTTGGACTTCAGGTCACATTGGAAATTCATGCCAAATTTCTCAGAGAACAAGCCGTAGCTGCCAGGACGTGGGCGAACTGGGCTCCGATCCTATCTGCCCACTTCAAAGCAAGGACTGGGAGCCAAATCTTCTTTGCAGCAGGAATTATCAGGTTCAGGAGTCAATTCACACAGGAGACAGTGACGAGACCCTCCTGTCCTCACAAGTAAATCTAGTGTTTAGAGAGCTCCTATGGGGTGCAGAGGAATCAGATGAACCTGTCAAGTCATCCAAAGACAGACACCAAAGCTTAGATTTCTTCCTCTTCCCACCCAAAAGAGAATTCTTGCTTTCCAGCCCGCTCTTCCAGGAGCTGGAATTAAATACCCAGCACAGTGTTTCCCTGTTGGAGAGACCTACCTTAAGCAGCATCACTGTTGGAGCCGAGCCTGCGCTTGCTGCTCGCTCACCACCCTCTCCTGCCATATGGACGATACGGGTGCGATAAGGCAACACTCACCCATGGTGCCTGCTGAAAAAACCCTCTTTAGGCTGGTTAGGAAGCTTACAGAGTGCTGGCAATGGCACTGTGTGGCTTTCAGGAGTCGGAATGAACCCTCTGCATCCAACATCTACCTTCTCTCCTTCCCTGCCCCTTGCCACCAGCACCTGGGGCCCCAGGAGCCGGCCACTAGCAGCTGAGCCTTTTTATGGGGTAATTCCAGTCACAGGTTAATGGCATCAAAGAAAACAGAATGAGCTACTTCTCACTAGCTCCCTATGGAATGGAAACAGAAATGAATGAAAACTGAATGAAACAGAAAACAGAATGAGCTACTTACACTTCTAGGACAAGCTTTACGTTCAGCCAGGTTTCAAGTAAAACCCTTTAAAGCTATGGATGAATATTGGTCATTACTTATGTTTCTTACATTTTTCTAAGAACTTTTAAATAAAACCAAGAAGAAACTGCATGTAAAGACTTACCAGCTGATGGAGCCCTAAGCAGAGAAACAGGATCACATTTAATTTTAAAATATTTTTTGGGTGCACTGTATTTCCATGTTTTCCTATTGTAACCTTCTTTCTGTAGCATCCCTTCTGAAAGCCACTAACCTGTTTTGAGGACCCCAATTTTGGAGCACACGATGCTGAGGAGCTGGGGCAAGAGATCAAGCTGCTTCATGCCATTATTTTATTCCTATGCTTATTTTTTTTCACTCTTGCTAGTCAGCTTGCAATATTAAAACCAGCACTCTGTCCTTTATCCTCTTGGAGGCAGAAAACATTATAGTCTCTCCTCTGCCTTTCATTAAGAACATGTTTTGTGCTGCATCCTTCCCTGCAATGCTGTAAATCACCAATTACATCCTCTAATTGGGATATCCTTTCACAGGGCAGTAGAGACGCTGTCCTTTTCAGACCTTGCACAACGAGGTACTTCTGCATGGCAATCCAGATAAATCTGACTCCTTAAGGCTCGTATTCTGGATGAGGTCTCTTGAGACATATGGAGCACTGTACAGAATGCAAGGCTCGGGGCCTCAAGCTTAAGCCTCTATATAGGAGGCCCTTCTGATCCATCAGTGCTCCTCGAAGGGGTCCAAGGAAGAAGTTCATACAAGAGACATATTGTGGTGACAGGTCTCTCTACTGCAAAACCAACACAAAAAATGCATCAACCACCATTTTAAGGAAGCTGCTCATCCTGGTACCCCAGACATCCCCACGAAGCTGAATGACCCAGTCTTCTGGAGATTCACCATTGGGAGCACACTGGGTGGATGGTCCCAACACCGCCACCAGGAGCGCTCCTGAAGCTTTCAAAAATGTCTTGATAGACTCCTTGATAAGCAGCCATAGGAGATCCTGAAATCTACACCCTCTTCCCCCAGAGTCTGCAGAGATGCATGATTAGACATGAGCCAGGACAACTCCAAAGTAACGGAGGTGCTTCCAAGGAGAGGTGGCTAGCAACTGAAGCCACGTGTTCCAGCAGCAACGGCTCTACCTTGCCTCTTCCGTGCTTTGGGTTCTGCTTGTGCATTTCCTCCTTTTGTCCTTTCCTCACTTGCTTGTTTGTCTACACAAGACAATCAAGAGCTCCTGAGGTCATGGAGTGCCCATCACCTTTTGTTTAGATCACACACCTAGGCCAGCAGAATCCCTTCCGCTTTGACTCAAAAACAAATTTCAGATGGCAAGTTCTCCACTGGCAAATCCCAGGAAATAACATTCTGGAGAAGGGAAATCCTAGGCAATGTATATCAATTTTCCTGAATCAGGCTATTCTCCCAGGGACTATCCCTGTGGAGGTGGTCCACTTCAGGTTTACAAGGTGGGTTTTCACAAGAACATTTCCTTTCCTGCCAGCCAAGCAGGAATGAACTACCCACCAGGGACTCATTCCTGATAGGAACAGACCATAGTAAGATTTATTTCTTACATGCAGTTACACTACACTATTAATTTAGCTAGTTAAAGAAAATATTTATTTACCTGCTCAATGCCAAGAATCATTTCTGGCAAAAGCGAAATATCTAAATATTCTATGGAAATGCTGAGACCTGCTGTAAATATTATGATCCTATAGAAAGCAGAGTGTCAGCTGTGACAACGAAGGTTTAATGTCTGCGGCCCCAAACCATAAACCACCATTAATTCAAGTACTATCAGGAGCCGATCTACTTTGTGCCGAAAAACTAGACTGGAATGTGAATCAAAATTAGAGCTATGCAAGCTCAGTTTTCCAAAGAATGCTTGAAAATATCATGCTGCAACAGTAAAATGAAAACCACAAGTTGTATTTTCAGCACACAGCTTTGTATGTATAATTACTCTTTTCTGAGAAAGCAGTTTGGCTCAATTTTTGATAAATTCAACTCACTACTTTATTCGTAATGGTGGTTTTGTAGAACACTGGTTAAAATAGGAATGCTTATCCTTGCAATTCCTCCTTTTTGTTCAAATGGAAATGCACATCCTTGCAATTCCTCTTTCTGCTCATCTGCTTACAGTCTGCTCCCACCAATATCCTTTTCTTTTCCACTAGCAAGAGGTGTAATATTTCTGAGCACTAACCTCAGGAAGAGAGCAGATAGCTCTATATTAAAGATAGAGAAGCAATACAGACTCCATCCTTCACCATGGAACAGCCCTCGCCTGCTCCCATACGAGAGAGCTCCTGATTTGTAACTTCGCTGAAGGGGAGGCAAAATAATGCAAGGCACAAACTGATCTTTCATTCCAAGCTGCCAGGGGAAAATACATTTCCTCTGCAAAATGTAACTCCTTTCAGAATATCTGCATCCTCATTCAAATGCAATGAATAACCAATAGGTTCTATCTACTCTCCTGTCTTGATCCATAAATATCATTACAGAAAGTATATATTTTTTTTTTTTGCAAAGAAACTCCATGAGGGATACTGCAGAAGTCAACTAGCAGTTCCAAAAATGTGGATTAAGAATTCAAAATTAAGACTAGGAGAAGAATTCATTTTACACGATTTTCTTCTTTTCTGGACCAGAATGATGCATAAATAAAGATCATCAAGACAGCCGCTAAAGGAAGTTTGGCCATTCTCTCTCTAAACAAAAGTCTAGATTCTGACAATAAAGCTGAGTTTAGGATGTAAAAAAACCCATGCAACTTGAAAGCTAGGGAAGATCATTACGTTAATTCCACACAATCACCTGGAATTGCACCTGTAATTCCCAGCTGAAGCCTAAATTATTCTTTCTAAGACTGTAGCTGCTAGAAAATCTTCCTTGTCCTTTGTGGAATAATTCCAAATACTTAACCAGTGCCATTCCAACAAAACCACAAAACAACCAATGAACCTGAAAACACAAGCCCAAAACAGCTCCTGCCAAGTTTTGGCTCATGTGTGAGTTCATTCAGCTTCAATTTCAAACCTTTCAGCTCCTTTGCTTTTCTCTTCGAGATTAGCAAGTGCTCTGTTATCAAAACATTCTTCCCACATAATCACACCACAGTCGATCACCTTTTCACTCTCCTGGATAAGCTGAACAGCTTTAGCTTCTAGCATTTTTCAGGCTGTCATGTTTCTCAAATGGTAGATTGCTTTTATAGCCTTTTTTTTTTAATATATCTGCACCAGAAATGAACTTTATATTAATGACCAATAAAAAAAAAACTTCTCACCAGTGTGTCAGACTAAGACAAACCCTCCTTCTTGCCTAATTAGCAGTGTGCAACTTGCATATCCAATTCCCATCAGTTCTTCAAATAATTAATTTTAGAGGCTGCTTGCAATTAAAAAAAAGTTGTTTCACTTCTAACCAAGTATATAATCTAGTCTAGAGTAAAATGTTTTGTTTCAGATTTAAGCATCTAAGAACTTTTATTTTTCAAGTAAAATTAGAGGAAACTAGATATAATATTAACGGGCATTAAAAACTATTATCAACATTTTTACATCATTATTCAACATAATTTTGGGGGCTAATTTCTGAAAAACAAAGTAGTTTATGGGACCAGGAAACAAAACATATTTTACTTCCTTCTTGTCTTCCTGACCCCCTTGAAATCAGCCCAACACCTTCACCCCCCTCTATTCTAACTAGGGTTTTCAGCGTTTGAGAATTAATTTAGGTTCAGGCAAACGGCAAAACTGATAAAGAATGACTACAAACACCTCGTTTCCATGTAGTTTCTTCCTTTTCAGCATGTACTGATTAAAAAGGAGCACGGTGCTCTGCTTACACATGCATTTATTTAAAAGGAGGTGGATTCTCACAACTGGAGTGCATGGCCTTGGTACATGCCAAAATTCAAGGTGAGCGCACCCATTCACTCAAGGCAAAAACCTAGCTAAGAGAAATTTAATTCATTGTGAGACTAAGCTGGCACAGCTGGCAATCATGGAAGCAAAGAAATATTCCCCTTTGAAAAGTGAATGCCACCGACCTGACAATTTGATTATAGACTGTATTAGACTATTTGGAGAGGATGCAACGAGGTCATTTCATCAAGGTCCATTTTCAGAAAGGTAACGCCAAAGCGGTCAATGCTGGAATAAACCAACACACCTCTCTAAGCTACTTTCTCTCATAGCCAAGTGAGACGTTGCCCAAAGGGTCTTTGCCCAAAGTCCCGTTCCAGAATTGATGACCGTGCACGGAAATAAAGCAAGCAGGAGCTGAGCTGGTCCCAACCAGCGGATTTGCTGCAATTTCACGCAACAGGCTGCTAGACTTGATCAAAGGCAACAAGACTGGAAAAAACCCTCATGTGAGGCAGAGGAATTGGCACATTCCCCACACACTCATCTCAAATCTCTACAGCAGGCTTCTGCATGGGACCAAGCTGGGGATGAGGCGTCTGCCATAAGTGACATAAAGGGAAAATGGGAGAAAAACACTGAAATTGTTATTTCCAAATGCCAGGAGTTTTCAAATACCAACACACAAAACTCCTTCCCACTAAGATTTCAGCAAAGTAAGGAAGACTGACCCAAATGTTTCAGAGCATGAAAAAATGTGAATAATAAACAACTTGAGTTCTGTTTTATTAGCAAATCTCACAATATAAAAGCAAATCCATCCTGTGAATCATCCTCGATGCTGGCTAGCAGACTCTGGGCTCGGAGAAGGACAACTGCACTGTCTATAAATATTACTACGGCCAGTAAAGTCGAGGCAGTGGCAAGAGGGCTGTAAAACTACTGAGGGTACCACACACTGCAGCGGCTGTAAAGAAAACATGCAGTAAAAGAAAAACGATCTGCTATGAAATCTTTTGTTTGGGAGGAATTTTGCATTTTAATAGGGCATTTAGCAAGCAGGACGGCTTCTCAAATGCAGCAATCCCTCTGCCAACGGATCTGATTTGATGCCCCATGAAGTCCCAAAATGCCACCAACTGAGAGGTGAGGGCGGTCTCATCTAAAGACATAGGATGCTTTTGGTGCTAACATAAAGCCCAGCTTGCTGTCTCCACTGGTCTTTTACTGCCTTTAACGCACTTGATGCCAGAGGGAAGGAGAGATGCACCCAAGTGCATAAAAACACTTGGTCTTTTTCCTTACAGTTTCGCTTCAAGCGAACAGAAACTCCAATTTCCACCCTCTCTCACTACCAACTTTCA
Source organism: Nothoprocta pentlandii (assembly GCA_013398315.1). Classification (NCBI taxonomy): domain Eukaryota; kingdom Metazoa; phylum Chordata; class Aves; order Tinamiformes; family Tinamidae; genus Nothoprocta; species Nothoprocta pentlandii. Next base: position 33,731 of record VZSG01000997.1, read on the forward strand.
TCCTCGCTCAAATATTTGGAATATAAATATACACAGGTTCAGAAAACATAAAACAACTTCCTTCTGAAAGCTCAACATGTATTAAGGAAAACTTCAAAGACTGGTATCTAAAAAGCTACCTACAATTCAGCTAGAACTGAAAAAGAAGAAAAAAATCCTTCTTACTTATTTGGTGCAGCTGAAGGCAGCATCTCTATTTACCAGAGCTGCGTGGGATTTGAAGGCCAACTAGTGCTCTAGGACTTAGTGTGCTGGCTCATAAACAGTCTTCTATTATTCTCTTGCTGAAATCAGACACACCTGAAAACATTCTGGATAAAAAATCAGAATAGTGGGTGTTTTCTGAGGTGCATCTGCACAGCCTTGAACACCCTGGTCAGTGTGGAGACCTGAAGACATGGATGTTATAAAACTCAATTGAATTGCCTTCAGCTGAGGTGTCAGGATTGACAGGACCATGACTGAATTGAGCGCTTTAATATCAAACAGACAGAAACAGCATCCTCACAGAGTAGACCCAGCCATTGATTATTGCAATGGGATAAAAACAAATATGAAACTTGCAAAACACATTAATATTTTAGAGCTTTGATGGCACTTTACCAAAGTATGTAATCATAACAAAATACGATACACTCTGAAGATTAAATACGACCTTCATGGAACTCCGAACGAGTACACTGGGAATTGTTTTTACATATCAGACGCCTAGAGCTTGGCCCTAAATGCATAAATATTTCCTTTAGGAACTGCACATTAACAGCAAAACTAGCAAGCCCTCCAACAGTACCCTATGAAACGTGACTAATACTGATTCTGCCTCACCCACAAAGACGCTGAATCTCAGGATAATTCAACACTTTCCACTCCCATTAAACAAAATCCTGCGGATTGACACAGGCACAGCCTATGTCATCCTGCCTATTACAGCGCAGTCTCTCCCTGCCAGGATATGCATAGACTAATCAAGCACAAATGTTTGCTTAGACGAGTGGAGCTCTGCGTATGTTGGACTCCAACCAACCCATTATATTTAATTAACCCTCCCGCTTCTCTGGCCACGCTGCTAGGACTGTGACCAGCCAAATGCTGAAGCTGTTGCACTGAATTTCAGAAAACAGGAAAAAACTGTGCTCCATTCACCTTACCCTTTGTCACCCCATCCCATCCCACCAAAAGGTACCACAAATGCTTCTGCAGCCGGGCTCAGGGTAAGGGGGCAGTACTGCTTCGATCCAAACAGGATCTGCCAAATCCCACTACAGACCACAGGAGTGGTATTGACTCCTGAAGGCAGCGTAACTGAATTTCCAAGCAATAAGTGGATGATGTGGTTTGCAGAGTCTCCAGAACCCCTTGATGGGATTATATTTCCTCGATAAATCATATAGTTTTCAGACCTTTAATTTACTCAATACGTGGATCTTTTGGTCTTGAATGCTTGGTGGGAATCACCTACCTTTTGCTGTGGACTTTCCAAGAAAGACTTAAAACACAAGGAGCTCAGCAACGAGGCAGGAAGGGAACAACTGGCAGGTAACAGGAACAGCAATGAACACAAGTGTGCTTTTGCTAAACTGCTCACAAGTGTCAGGGACAAGATACTGGCTTCATCAGACCTGCAGCTTGACCCACATTAAAGAATCCTAGTATCCATCTATACATGAAATTTCCTCTGTTGAAAAAAAAAGTGGGATGAATTGGGATTAAATGCTGGCCTCCTTTGCTTCCTTGGAGCAGAGCACATGCTGATAGAGCGCATTTCAACCCGGGAATGTAGCAGAAACAAGAAAACAACACAGATGTAGCCATGCCAGCTACCCCTAACAGCAGCCTAAACCCTTGGGTACCGAGGGAAGAACAGGGTCTGTCATCCTCCCTCTATCCCCTGCCTGAAGGAGAATAAGCAATGAGGTTGGACAGAGAAGCAATGAATGAGAATAGAGTCATTTAATGCACTTATTTAATTAGCTCTTTCTGCCTCTGATGGTAATGCGGCAGAGCACAAGGCTGGGCAGAACAAGGGAGCTGCCTGTGGGATAATTAGGCCATTTACGGGGGGAGAGAGACGCTGCTCTGCAGAGGCTGGCGCTGCGGGAGCCTCAGCGAGCGCCCGGTCTCCACAGCTGGGGATGCGCACGCTCTTTAATCACCGCATCTGAAAAAGCTTTCGCTTTTACCTCCCTATTTTTCATTTTTTTTAATAATAAAAGGAACCATTATTTATCACTAGAAAGATGCATTTTGTTTACCATATAATCCTGAGATTATATGGTAATGGAGTACTTGGGCAGAAAGATGCTTTGTGGCCCAGCCCATGGGAAAGATGATCTCATGCTTTGGGAGGAAACCTGTTTTTAACCCCAAAACTCATCCCAAACACGAAGGCGTGAGTTGGAAAGAGCCTGTGAAGGGGAGCCACCCTGACCCTGAGAAAGGCTAGTCCACCATGACTGGAACTTTTCAGGTAAGCTGGTCACCAGCAGCTGGTAAGAAAAAAGCAGAATGGGGGAAGAAAAGGACCCTGGAAAAGAGCACCTGCAGATTCGCATGACAACGTCCACATTTCAGTATTAATAAACCTGCACCTCCGTTCAGCACACAGAGGCACTTTGCAGGACTTCCAGACTTATTTATCAGGTAGCTAGTCTAATCTTTGGCAATTACAGATAAGCGTTTCATCAATTCTTCTGCTTAGCCATGCCTTGCACAGTGTCGCCCTTTCATCTCCTGCAACAGTCTAATTACACAAGTTTCTTCGTTCTGTTTTCTATTGAGCCTGGTACTTCAGCATATTGTCTTAAGCTAGGGAAATGAGTAACATCTCTACCTCACTTCTGGGCTAAATTTTCCAACTCTGGCACTGTTTCTTGCCCTCTTTCCTGTGCCGCTGAGGGCCGCCCCAGCAGATGTTTTAGTGTCCCATTTCCACACAGGATGAGCACTTAGGGGGCCTATCTTGGATTTATCAGCTGGCTACTGGCATTTATCCTTGCTACTACAGCTAGATCAAGTCTGGTGACGTCAAGTCTGGTGACACCAGAATATTTCATTTTCCAGACCCTTTGTCTTTATTCTTTTTCCCTACAAAGAAAGAATCCACTGGAAGAGCTGATGGTGCTGGTGATGAGGGTAAGCAAATGTCTACTAAACGTCTGGAAGGGAATACCTGACTCCAGTGCATTCTGAATCTGCCCCCCCTTTTGTAGGATTATTATTTTCATCTCATGTATGCACGGCTTTCTATAAACCTGTGTGTGCTGCTCCTGCAAAGACCCTGTTACACAGGACTAGATAAAAACTGACCAAAATATATCATCTCTGGAGATAACAGAGCAAGGAACAGAAAGTTGATAACACCACAAAAAAGACAGTGCATCTTGCAGACAAATTTAGTATCCAAAGTTATCGACATCCCTCCAATCATACTAGTTAACCTGGGAAAGAAATTTTGCATTTTTCTGAGCTAGACTTACTCATTGCTAGAAGCCCAAAGTGAGCAAGGCTTATATGATACCCAGCAACGTACCTTTGGACATGGTTGTAAGTTTCTCAATGGACAAAACTATGCATAGACTTTTTCAGGCTGCTCCTGTTGGACAAGGAGCAGCTCTCCCTCCCTTCAGACAGTTTATACTTACAACAACATATCTACCATTATATATACCAAAGGGGAGAAAAGTTGTCTTTTTCACGAGGTTCAAAGAATCAGTTTATGATTGTCATCCTTACAGTATTACTATATAACAGCATACATGAAAATACCATTATCACTTCCAGACCCATACACATTTATCTAAGAAAACAGAATACTAAGTTTTTTGCTTTTTATGGGCAGAATTTAACATCTCAGAGTTCTATTAAAACTGGATGAATTAATGGGTTTTGTTCAAAGCACAGCAGTCTAAATAAGTTCTTAAATGAAAATAACAGTATCAGCAAATTGAAGTGTAAATCTCATTGCCAGTGGTCATCATATGTTATTTCTTCTTTAATATTCATTTATTGCAATAATAATGTGCTACATAAAGCACATATATTAATTCAATATATAAAACACACATTGATGATAATTTAGAATATTATTACATGGTTCATTATGAGCAGAAATTGCTACTTTCGGAGGTGGGTCTGTGTTAAGTGAGCTCTGAGCCCTGATCCAGCCCAAGTCAACAAGTTTGGGGACGGGCAGGCACTTTCTGCATAAGAAGCAGTCATACCAGCCCAGTGTGATGGTACAGAAGTCCTAAAACTTATTCTTTGAATGAGGCTTGGGCTGTAAGCTCCATACAGCCTCTCCGCGTTGCTTTCTGCCCCTCCTTTCATTTCCTGCCCTTGCTAACCTCTTGCTGCCTGCTACAGAGTGGCAGTGCATGTGAGGTGGCTGTTTAATAGGCCCACATATGAAAAATACTCAATAATGACTTTTTCTCACCATGGTTGGCATGCATGAAACGAATGAGGCTTCCTGCAAAAGGGATAAATCTATAACTAAATGTCAAAAACTATAACTCTCTCTGAAGGCAGCTTATTAAGAATTTGCCGTGGTTCATTTTACAGCGACACTTTCCTATTCAGGAGTGCCTGAAAACAGAGGAGCAGCCTGGGATCAATTCACTCTGACATTAAATAAAAAAGGGGCGGGGAGGGGTGGAAATAGAAAGAGAGGGAGAACAGAACTGAGAGCTAACAGAGCACTTGGAGTTATTCAAAGACAAAACAGAGTCAAGATGCATTAGTGGAAGCCCTGCTGCAGGATGCAGCCTGGGCGCACACAGATCACTGCAGCAATGCACAGAGCTCCCACGGCCCCACTCACTTCCCTCGGGAGCACGACAGGGCTCTTCCTGCCACACCAAGCACTAACACTCCACAAAAAATAGCATAAGAGAGTACACAGGACATACACATCGGAAAGACTAATATTGAGGCTGGCAGAAGAACATAAATTAATGACAATAACAAAACTCGTCTTTCTGATACTGCTGGTTTTTAAGGGCGGTACTGAAAGCACTTGGCATCTTGCACCCAGCAGCAAATACATGATGGCTTTCAGTCTGCACACCGATAAAGGGCATGGATTGGGGGATACCACCCCAAATAATGTGGTCACATAGAGACTAGCTGTAGTGAAAGACCTGGTAGGGAAAACTGCCCCTCTGAAAACTAGCACCTCTCTAGCAAGATGCCAGCATTAACCAAATACTTGGAAAGGGAAAGCTTTGACACTACTGAAAAGAAGATTTCTCTCCCTCCTGCCTCTTGCAGCACACACAGCTTATAGCTGTTATCCTCTGGTTGGAAAGCGAAGAGTGGGCATTTTTCACCTTAAAATAAATTTTAAGAGCTTACTGAAGCACTAAAAGGAATGGATGTCAGGTGTGATTCCAGCAAATATTGGCAAGCACATTTTCTACATCCAAACTAGTGGACAGAAAAATGGTGAAAACAGGGAAGAAGCACAAAAATCCACAATTTGCCCATGCTAGAACCACATGCTGGAGACTAAATTTGAACCCCCTGGCAATGAATTTCTGAATTTCTGCTCATGAATTTGCTCTCACAATAGTTGCCTGACAGTCAAAATGACTTTTACGAACTATCTATGTGGATGTTACTTGTTAAGTACTTGATAACATGGACTAAGGCATGTTCTGAACAGCTGTGTAATGTATGTGAAATCTACCATTGCTTACTGCCAAAAGTTTGATGCCACTTTGTTAAACGTTTATGTACAAACTCTTGGAGCAAGCCTGAACCAGAAATACTTGCCATGTATTTTTGCTTTGCTCAGCTCTCCTTCTTTTCCAGTTCTGTGGCAAATTTCCCACTTATATGCCTATTTTTCAAGTTTTTACACCAAACTTTACAACCTAGTGTTTGCAAATAGTAAAAAGCCTTTTCTTTGGGCCTTTTATCTTTTGGGGTTAATTTTAATGGCACAGTAAAAATGAGACCTCTCTTCTAATAAACTAAAACCACCAGCACCGCCAGACCTGTGCATCTCTTTATGGAGTCTGGCCTGCAAGATCTCATTTACGAGGAAGAAAACTGCTGCCTGGTCCACAACTTGGACTTGGAGGTGCTGACCGCCTGTAAGCTTGCAGGTTGTCCATAAAAAAAAGAGGAGGGAGAAGAAATCAGGATGCTTTTAAAGGTTCATAAAAGGAATGGTGAGTATAAACCGCCCAAAGTATCTTTACGGTCTTAGGTAGGGATAGAAGTTATCAGTAAAAATGCATGGGTACTTCAAATCCAAGAAAGGATGGAGTATATATGGACTTTATGGACTGTAACGTCTGGTCAAGGCAGTGAGAAACGGCCCCAGATTTTAAAGAGTTGGCTCTTCATTCTCTGTGCAGAAGACGAGGCCCATTGGGCTGATCACGGTGGCATTACCTGGGCAAGAGCAGATCCAGCATCCCGTTTTTCCTCTTCCTAAGCACAACCTGACATTCACCTGACATTCCTGTGGCATTGCTGCTGTCTCTGGTGGCCTCTCAGGTGCTTTGTACTGTTTATTAACATGAGAAGAAAGTTGAAAAACGTTGGAAACGACACAACGTGCATGCTAATAACTCACCACCGCCAAGGGAGCAAGGAGAAAAAATAGTAGAAAAAAGAGCAAAGAAAGTCAACGTTTTAAAAAGTACCGACAAACTTGTTTCTGCCTATTTTAATAGACCTACTTCCTCACTCACGCCGATAAACATAGAAAAGATGTAATACCTCTTACCCCCCCCCAAAATTCCCATTTAATCTCATTAGTATTAATTAGCAGAAAAAAAAGGATATTCTAATTACAGTACTAATTACTTGCAGAGATTTCAGCACCTACAAATCACTGCACGAGAACGAGCAAAGGAGCGCATAACTTAACATGCATTTCCTCATCCCCAGGATTATTTCGTGCTCATTAATTTCCGTCGGAATTGCAGGGAACGGTGCTTTACCGCTGCCTGCCTAATTGGTCAAGAGAAGAACAAAAAGACCGGGCCACTTTCGGGGAGGGCAGCAATTTTAATCTGCTACCCCGGAGGAACAAAACAGGCTGAGCTTTGTTCGCTTACCCTTTAGCTCGCTATTCTGAGCGAGCACCATATATTTCAGTCGTGGGCCTGTTTTTCACGGGGACTGGGGATAAGTACAGTTTGTTAAACCCCGCTGAGACAAGCTGTTGTGTCTGTCTGTTTTAATGTTGTTATAAGCCAGTTAAGCATGTACCGCGCTTGTTAACTGCATATATACTAATTTAATGTATTGACAGGCTGTCAGCACAAATACCTAATGAATATTAAAACGCAAATGCAGATACAGAAATGCAAAGCAGAGCCAGCATGTGGGCACTGTTTTGAGGGACAGGCAGAGAAAAGAAACGACCGGGGTTCATAGTCAATGGCAGTAAACACTCCTGAAGCGAACCTGAAAACAAATCACTAGCAGCCTCCCAGGAAAGAGGGAGGAAAATAATAATTAACGGCCTCAAAAACCCAGGCTCTCAATATATGCTGCAAACTTTGTCTTCTGCCAGCTGATTTCAATATAAATGCCGGGGAGCCTGGCGGGAAGGCCCGCGCGCCACCAAGGCGAAGTCAAAAGCAGAGAGCTGGATAAAGACGCCGAGTTTTGGGAGGGGGAGGACAGGAGGAGGTGACATCTCCCCTTGTCTCCTATTCCCGTGGCGCAGAAGCCGGAATTCCCAAAGCCGGGAAGTGGCTGCTGGCTCGCGCACCGCGCACAACGTGTCCATAGAAGCGGTCCCGCTCCGAGCGCGCGGCTCCGGTTTGGCGGGCACGTCGTGCCCTGCCACCTCATGCCCTGCCACCTCACTGTCCCTCCCTGGTTAGGGATGGCCTTGAGAGGACAGCGAATTGCCACGAAAAATGTCCTTGGGTTGGGGGGAGAAAATATCCATGTGCTCAGAGCAGGGAAGCGGCAGAGCAGAGCCACGTGAGCAAATGCAAGGCTAAGGAAACCCAGAAAAGCAGCTTGTGCTAGGCCGTGGGATGCTCTCCTGCAGATTCCTCTTGAATTCCTCTTGAATTTAGTTGCTTTTTTTCCTCTGGCCGTCTCTTCAAAAGCATGAAAGCATCTGAGGGTGAAGGGGAACTGCTGCAAGAAAGGCAAGGCAGAAGAAAGGTGAAATGTCAGAAAGGTAGGAGGAAACTTGTCTAGTGAGAGAGACTTGTCAGGATTTCAAGCGTTTCATAAACACCTTCATCTCACCACCTTCCAGGGACCTGCTCCAGGGGTTTAGGCTGGGTAGGAGAAGCAAAGTGAAAAGACTAATCGTGTCTGGGCACGAGGTGCTTCATCACGTTGACTCTTCAGGTAGGCATCTCCCCGGGGCACAGCAAGGCAAAGCTTTACAGCAGGGACACGGATGGTGGAAGAGAAGAGGCACCTGCTAGAAAACTTTGGGAAGAAACACGTGTTTGGTCCAGACCTGTGGTAGAGGAGTGAAAACACTGCAGCAAAATTAGCACTCACGCCCTGCTGCATTTCCTTGCAGAAACACACTCCAAAGGCAAGATGACCAGCAAAAAAAGGCCATAGACAGGCTCGCAGTGAAGAAAAACAGGACCTGGATAAGTCCTACCATCTGGGTTTAACCAGTTTTCTAAATCACTTCTCTTCCAGTAATTTCCTTTTTTTTTTTTTTTTAATATTCTATTTGCCTTCTATCATAGAATAAGGCCTGGTACACAAAGGTAGATGTCAAGCAAACATTCAGTTGAGTTTAATATGATAGAGTGTAAATAACACAGAGTCCACATTCAAAGCTCACTAAATAGGACTGCATTATTCCCCTCTCTTGGGGCTTTTTTTTTTTTCCTATTGTTTCTGGTAGGAAGAAATAGGAAGAAAGGAAATCACTTACTCTGTGTTAGAAGCTCTGCTTGTCTAATAACCCACCAAAGGCCTAATCCTGTTGGGTTTGGAAAAACTTTGGTGGGGCAAGGGATGCTTAATTTTATGAAGGATTAAGACCAAATGCAAAACAAATGAAACAAAAATGAAATAAAAGGGAACCCTGCCACCAAGAGACTGAAAGCATGAAGAATTAGAAATAGTCTCATGAATGACTTCATAGATAGAAATATTTGCCATATCCAAGGAAAAGGACCCATAACATCTGAAATCACTGTTTATAACAGAAAGCCATCCCTATTCCCAGTGGCGGACAATCTCGTGGAATGACTCACCGTGCTATGGCAGCCCCCAGCTGAGTAATGACACAAGAGGCGATGGCAAAAACAAATGACAGGAGTGAAGCCGGGAGCCTGTCCGAGCTGCGCTTGGGTGGCGTGGAGGAACCCACCGCCTCACACAAGACCTGGTGCTCCAGCCCTCCATTAAAGGAGGAAATATAAACTATGCATCAAAATATAGAGCACAGGAAGCTTGGAAGAACTTGAACCTTAAACCTTTAGTCTTAGAAATCCCCATGTGACTCACCAATCCCATCAAGGCACCAACTCGAAAGCCGGGCTTAGGCGATACCTGCAGTTCCTTGTAGACTGCGGCACGGTCCGACCGGCGTTGGCACAACACCATCACGTTGCCTCGCATTTGCCTTGTGATTTATACACTGTCCAAGGTTCAGAAAATAAATGGGTCTCTGATGTTGGTTTGGGCGGATTTGAGGAGAGAGGAATGTATCAGAATTAAATTGCACATTTAAAGCTATGTAAAGTTAGTTCCAATCAAGCCATCACTTGTCAAAAATTAAGAGCAGGCCATCATTAAGCCTCATTTCAGCTGTTTCAAAATCTGTAATTAATTTCTCACTGAAAGCAGATATTTTACAAGGAATCAGAGGCGACATTTTTATTCGGAACGCATCTTTTTAGCCAAAGGAGGCTACCCGCTGACACTAAATATTATGTTAACAGACCTCCATAGATTTGAAGATTCTCCTTCTGCCTTAATTAGGGATGTTTTCCAACACCGGAGGAGATTAAAACTCCAGTTAGGCAACACATTTAAACTGCAATAAACAGAGCATTAGCAATGATGGGCATCCCGATCAACCGCTAGCAGAAACAACAGGGAAATAAACACAGAGCTGGAGTCTGTTCTGGCTGAAGGACCCTCATCCATGAGGATGGAGAAAGCAGGAGGGAGATGAAGAGGCACGGGCTGACCATTAACCTTAAGTTATGGGGCCGTAGGCACGGTCTGACCTCCTTCGGGCTTTAACTGATGCAAACGGGGCAGCAGTCTTGTTATAAGACTGATTTTCTGCATCCTATGGTGAGGAATGGGGCTGTTAGCAAAAGTCTGAACTGGTCTGTACTCATCAAAGCCCCTAAATCTATATATTTGGCATTCCTTCTGTCAGCTTATCCTGTTGGGTCATGCAGGCAGTTCAGCCCAAGTGGATTTGGTAAATATGGGAAGGGAGAAGCAAGCTGGCTGCTGTGGGTTCACTGCAGAGTTCCCCAAATCCCTACTGTTCACACAGCTCTCATATGGGATATGTTGATTTCCCAAAAGGAACTTGATGCGGAATCTGATTCTTTCCTTCCCACAAAATGGATGCCCAAGATACCGAAAAATAACTGTGCCAAAATGGCACGACATCTCCAAGGAATAAAGCGACAGGCGACGACGCTCTTGTCAAAATTATGTCCTCGCTGTGAGATGACATACACAAAAGTTCTTGTTTTGAATGACCAGAGACCTGAAACTGCCAACTAAAAATGAAATTTGAGCATATTAAAGCTCTCAGGCTGTGACTGCTAAAGCAGCAGCTCTAGGGGTCAAGTACCAGAGTCAGCAAATACTTAGATGCTGCAGTAACAAGCTGCATGGACAAAATAAACCCCCAAACCAACAAGCTTGTGGCAACAAAACCCCTCAGTGGGAGCCTAGCCAATGACTCCGAATGGCGGGTGAGATAACAGGGGCAAAACCGGGAATGATCCCTGCCTCTCATCCATTAATCCAAGCTCTGAGCCTCTGCGACTTCCGAGGAACACAGCAGGACAAGTCTCAGAGCTGCAAATTCGATGCCTGCTACTGCCTCCGCACTCCACCAACAGCTGCTGCATCCAGGTACCCTTGGTGTAACAGATTCCTCTATTACGTTTTATTTCCTTGGCTCCCACCAACAGCTTCCAGAAAGAGCACGCTGTTAGTCACTTAAATTGGACAATTCAACAATAGTGGAGGAAATAATGGAGAGGAGCCCTAATCCCTCAAAGTGATAATAACCTGCAGAGATATTTCACCACTCATTTTTTAACCAAAACCTGACATTTCTCATTATTTCAGGGCGCAGGCTGCCTAATCCACAAGTATATCTATCACAAGTAATTCAGGTAGAGAACTGACATGGCAATTATTTTCACTAGTACTAGCCAAAAATGAACTGTGTCTCAATGGCCACAGATCAAATCTCTCCTACAGATATAGCAGTATAGTTACTACAGCATTGAAAACTTCCAATTATTGGGATGAAAGCATGCGGTTGTTGATCCAGAGAAAACGTTTAGGGAAGAAAAAGCACCTCTGTTACATTCCATTTATTATTTTCCAATTGCCTACCCCTGTCAAACAATGACTGTATTTTCTGTGTTATTTAACATGTAAAAATCAATCAAAAAGCATAATAAATTTATCTATCAAGCAGCGATAATAGTAGTTTTAAGCCAAAATGCTCACAATGAAATCTCAATCCATGGGAACTGCTCGGCAGTCTCGTTTTTGCAGGAGACTCAAAAATCAAGCCCAGTTTTGCTAAAAGGTTCAGGATCCAGGTGAAGGGCACTGTGGCAATTCACATTTTTCATCTCTCAGCTCTTACATGAAACTGGGTTCCTGGTGGCAATCGCAAGTACTACTTCTAACTGCAAGAAAACGAGAAAAATAGACTTTGTTCTACTTTCACCAAGGTTGTTCTACATTTTTTTTTTTTTAAATGAAGCATGGTAAATCTCAAAGGCACCATACAAAACTTGGAGATTTCTGTAATTGTCCTGGTACAATGAATAATCAGAGAGCAAGCATTCTGTTATTATCATCAGCTCCATCTCTGATGCAATCTACATTTATTATTCCCCAGGTCTGCAAAGACCTGCTTGGAGGAAATGTAAGCATCAGTTGACAATAATGGCATTTTCCTCTGTACAGTCATTCTCTTTAGGCTGAAGAAGTGTGGGTGTGAGAAAAGTGAATGAAATAGAGCCCTATCTTAGGGGAAAAAAAGGGGAAAAAAAAAAAGGAGAAAGGAATAACCAAATAAAGCCTTTTCACTAAACTTCAGCAATAAACTCACTTCAAGACTTTTCCTACATACATGCACAAATTGTATTGCTGCTAACTACCTGATTCAAATTTTTCTACCAAAGATCATCCTCAGTTTCAGAGAAATAAAAAACAGTAGTTTTCTTACAGGTTTGCAGGATGCCAATCATAATCATTTCTTCTGCTGACAGCACTACTGTCAGCTTGCCACAGACTGGTATTTCCAGCCACAAACATCCCAACTCACAAGTTGTCAGGAGTTTCCTCAAGTTATTATTTTTTGCTTCTTGAAAATACAACTTATAAAAACATAAATAACAAGAATGTATGTTACTTGCCTCATTAAAGGCTTGCTGCCTTTGCCTGCCTGCAACATATCATTTTTAGTGAGGTTTCAGTAAAAATTCTGTAGCATGTTGAGGGGCAGATCACACAGTGGGTGCAGTATCAGCAGACTTTCTAACACGACTCTCTGACAGACAGAAGAATGAATTTACGATTTTGTCTATCCCAGTGACGGAGATGGACTGAAAAGGATTAGTTCAAATATCAAGTGAGAGGCTTTCAGATTAAGAGTGACAGCAAATCTGCTCAGATGGGAATTCATTGCTTAGACCTGAGGGAGGACAACAGGGAATTGGGTTTATTAGCAACCAACAACCACCGGTGTGATGAGTTGTGAGAAGCCAATATTCTCTTGCAAGACAGAGCGCAAAGCGTTTCTGAATTACGTGGAAGAGGGCGCAGGTGCCATCTCCCCAAAACGCCCTGCTCTGCTGTCACTCAGCCTCAATAGACAGACTCGACGCAGATATGAGACACAGGGATGGCAAGGGGAATAAGGCCTTATCTCAGGAGGATAAAAACACTTCTTATAAAGGAAAAAGAGAAAAGAAAAAAAGGTGGAAAACTGAAAGCTAGTGAAGGAAGAAATGGTGGCAGAAGAGAGTGATATGACCTAAAAGGAGACTTACATGTCAAGCTCTGACCACACCAGTTGTGAGACAGCATATAATTTCTGTTCCCATTTCCTGGTCAGATTCAAACTGACTCATTTCAAATGTTCTTCATGGTTTCACAGTGTTCTGCACCACCGTGACCACATTTTCCACGTAAAGACCTAACGTGACCAATACATGACCAATAATGGCAACAGATCAGTTGCTGATTAGAGGAATCTGCATTGCAGCTTAGTTGCACGTTGGAAGAGACGTGCAGGGCTGGGCCACAACACTGCATAACTTGCTGTAATTGAGGCACCTCTCAAGTGCTGCCCACATGCAGAAAAGCCTTATGTGGTGCCTATACTCGGCTTTGGAAAACAGTTGAGTATTCAATAGTTTAGAGTAATTAGTGTTTCCCCATAGAAAATGCCATATAATAATAATAATGAGCCTTTAACTACATTAATGCCAACCACGCTTACTTAAAGTTCTATGATAAGCAAAGATATAAATAGTTAAGTAAAAGCCAAGTTACCTTGCAGCTCTACAGGGGATATTAATAATGCTCCTGTAAGACCCTGAGGAGTGTACTCAAAAGTTAAGGTTTCCTTATTAAAAATTCCCTTAAAGCTCCCTGGTCCAACAGAGATGTATTTATTGCATACAAGCCTTGGTACTGAGGTCTGACAATACTCCTCTTGTATATCTTTTTTTAATTAATGGGTAAAAGGCACAAACTAGCAAGCTGAAGGTCAAATCCAAGTAGATGCTGGACAGATGCTTCAGGAACCATGGCTCGTTTTGTGGGTGTTTTATATTCCCTGTGCTAGTGGGGAACACAGGGAAGCACCTTCCTTCCTCGCACCCACAACACGGCCACAAAGGATTAAGGATTACAAGACTGTCCCTTTCCCACTGCCCTAGCTACGAGTGTATCTGATGTAGCTTCAAATACAGCTAAATACATCCCTAATCCTAAACTGTCTATAGTTATAGCTATCTGTATATGGACTGTACCTACTGCTGACAATACTCCTGGATATACAGAGTTACCACGACTGTCATGAAATGTCATGTCATGCAGCCTTACGTAGCCCGGTAAAGAGCACCTTCCAACTCTATTGACACTTCTGGCCTCCCACGTAAAACGAATCATTACGGTATTAATTTCCTTTTGGCTTTGCTGTCAAGCTCTCAGTAGCAAAAAGGGGCTTTACTGGCTCCTGTCACCTTGTGCCTGACCACGAGGCACACATGGATCTTCCTTCAGCCATCGTTTCGTCCGTCATTTCATCCTAAACAACCTCAAGCCCCTAATGGTCACGGAAGAAAAGCTCCCACTTTATCATCATATCCAACAAGCCATGTTCTGGAAATAAACCAACATCATGAGGCTTTAATCGCCTTTCAACTTTCTCTAAATGCCATCAATCAGCAAACTGTCAGCTCGAGTGTGACGAGAAACCTGCTTCCATTCCCCCGAGACCCTGGCGAAATGAGAATTATTAGCCCATTTTTCTCTCCGAGGGGCTCATTACAAAAGAGGGAAACATCAAGAAGTGCAGGCTCCAGTGCGAGATCAATGCTGATACGTTCCCAGATACGAAGTTTTAAAACGCTACCCACTGTATTGCAAAGACTTTGCTGTTTTCTGTATCATGGTTAAGAGCTACGCTAGAGAACTAGCTGTGCCATTCAGATCGAGCCTCTCTGCAACAAAGCACATGGACAACAACTTGCAAGCCAAGACACCTTTTTTCCCTCTGTCTAGAAAGCCAGACTCTGTTATCAGAGATGGAAGCACTTGCACAAAATGTTGTACAATCCATAAACAACAGCTCCTCCTCCGCCTGTTTTGCCAGAACATCATCAAACCTTAAGGACATCCCTGTGCAAAGTTGCTCAAAAAATTAACAAATTCATACCAAGACTTGCCAGAGACAGAACTATTTGGTACTTCTGACTTGAAAGGATTGTGAAATCATTTTCTAGAAATTTTGGCAGAAATGAATTTGATCCTGTCTGTGTAGCTATGAACTAAGCAAATCCCCTCTCCTCCTGCCCCCAGGTGTTCCGCCAGGAAGGTTTTATTCTATTTTAAGAAAGAAGACAAAGAGATTTGGATTCAAACTTCTATATTTGAATATAGAATATATTATTATATTTTAATATGGCTTCAAGGCCCCATTGCCATTGTCTTAAAAAAAACACAGAGAGATTACTCTTATGAACAAATCTGTTCTTTACATGTTTTATAGATCTGTATCTTGCATTTTTCAGTCAGTTTACTTTTATTTACTAGGTATCAACTTCCTCAGTGAATACAAACACAATTCCCAGGGGCTGAATGCAGCGGATGGAGCCTCAACCCATTTCTTTTATCGGTCATTTCAAATCACGCCTTGACCAGTCAAAAACAAACCAATAACATTCACCTAAGAGCTAAAGGAAAACAATACTGATAATCCACAAATGCTAATGGCTGAAACATTTCTGTTACTAAAGCAGTATTGTAACTGGTATTTTAGATTCCCAGAACTGCTACCTCCTCTTCCAGCCTTCAGCTTTCCTACTCTCCAAGCGAAACAGTTGCAACCACCTGACAGTCATTGCCATGACAGCCCATGCTGCTCCCATGGGATGGTACAAAAGACAACAGGGGCAGCCAAATTCCATAAGCAGCACAATCAAGTTGAGTGGAAGCATGGAAAGTTAACTGCGGCTCGCACTGTGGGCAGAGAATGGCCAAGAGGATTCCCGAGGCTCCTCGCCCTATCCCGGCTCCAGTGTTCACTGCTTGAACAGGAAAGGGCAGGAGGCACCAAAGGAGCCAGGTATAAGTCTGGATGAGCAGCACAAAGATGTTTAGGAAGAGCAACCTGAAGATGAATTGCATGGATTTGCAGCCAGTAATGTGGGAAAGGCCAGTGTGGCACCTACTTGAGCATCCTGGGCCACCAAGGATACAGAGTCACAGCCAGGACCCAATTCTCTTTAAACCTCATTTCTAAGTTCTCACCCCTGCTGCAATTTAATCATCTGAAAACAGAAGTCTGACATGTTCTTACAATTAAAAAAGAAAAAGAAATAATAAGAAGAAAGAAATAAGAACACATGCTTTTATCTACTCAAGTTCTAAAAGCTCAGGAAATGCCTTAATCAGAAGCACAGATTAATGGCATGGCATCATTATAAGGCTGGTTTAAGTTGGCAGAATTGATTAATTGCATTCCTTACCTTCAGGTTTCTTTGAAGCAGAACCTTAATTCAGACTTTTCCTCCTTTTATGATGACTGATTCTGCAACTACCACCAACATCCCTTTTTATCTCTCCCTATCAAATATCAGGTTTCTTCTCTCAACTTACCCAAAAACTCAGTTGAATGATGACATTTAAGTATCCCACTGGTAGGACCTAGTTCAGCTCATCACAGAGTCACTGCAGAGCCACCGGGTAATGGCCAAGATGTGACAAGGCCTTCAGTTCTGCCTGCTGAGGCTTTGGGCCATCATCTCCTATGTTCAAGGCTGCTCCCAATTTCAAGTTCAAATGTAATCCCTGAATATCATACTATTCCATCCTTCAACCATCAGACTAACTCACTCGCTTGTGAGTTGAGCAACCCAAAACCTTAGCTGAAATTTCTTTGAGAGAAAACCTCAAGTTCAGAGCCAATAATCAACCTCAAACTGGGAAACAATTCCGTACCCCGCAAAGCAGCAGAATTTCTGTTCCCCAGAAAGCTCCTTGAGACCTTGCTGTCCATCAGAGCACTGGGATTCAAGGTAAGCACTACTTGGTGCTCCAAATGAAAGCAGCACAGGTGACTGAAAAGACTATCAGACATAAAGACATTTCCTGCTCAGACACAATTTTTAGGGTTTTTTATTTATTTATTTTTGTCAGTTTAAGGGGAGATTCCCAAAGTGTAGGACATGACAAAAGGAGAACACAACTATTTTTTGCAGGCAGCACCCCAGGTATACTGTGGTATCGGGTACCAGTAACTCACCAAAACAAACAGCCTGGCATTCCTACGTATTTCGGTTTTGAAAAGGGAAGAGCACCTAGGAAGGAAGCCCTGGTTTCACCCGTCAGGGCCATGTTGCACCAGAAGGACGCCTAACCCCAGGGCGGATTCGGTGGCGGTGCGAGGAAGAGCAGTTTGCTGCAAGGAAGCATTAATACCTCCCTAAAGAGCAGCCGTGGGAACACACCTGGGGGAGGAGGGGGAAAGGTGCACCCAGCGAGACAAGGCAGCTGCTGCCGCCCCGAGTGTATCTATACAAACATTTCATTTTGCAGGTGAGAACGACACGCACGCACTGCTGACAGCACAGCAACATGTTGGTGTAGCAGCCAGAGACACCGTTGTGCTTGGACCAGACACCTGTCAGTGCCTCTTTCTAAACCCCCTTATTTTAACGTGGTGTTATGTATTTGACTGGGATCAAGACCGGTCCTTTTAAAAGGCAACGTGTTACAGCTATTTCTAACTCAGGAGGGACATAAGGAATACACCAACAACACTTACCTACCTCTTCAGACATTTGACCGTGTTGCATTAACAACCCCTTCACTCCTGGGAATATTACCATTTCATCCGGATCCGTTGCCCCCTCTCAAGCTGCTCCACCCCACCGTAGGAGCGCTTGCAAATCTACGGCCACGCCAAAACCTCAGCTCACACCTATATCTGGAGAGATGAAGATCTGTAGAATTCAAGGCTGTCAGAACTGATGCATTTTGCAAAGCACTTCACAGACAGAAAGCAAATAAATAAATAAAGATCATAAATTCCCTGTTTCATGGGGCCTTAAATCTAAATTATGTCACTGACATATTTATAGGATTAAATTCTCCTGCCAGCTAAATTGGTGTAAATCTGGAGTAATTCCATGATCTGAAGTTCCGCTGCTAACTAACGGAAGCCCCCTGAAACCTGAGGAAATCTGCACCACCCAACGACATGAAGAACAGCCTGCACACTTGTCTGCTCCTTCAAGGCTCCGCTCTGCGCTTCCACCAAAATCTCTCCCCTGCTCCTCTGGGAATCCCTCAGGCCAAGGCAACCAAGCGCAGCCCTGGGTTGGGAAATCCTAATGCCTACTACCAAGCTTGGAGAAACATGCCTATTTCTGGCTACTTTTCTCTCAGAGGATGAGTCTTGAGGGGTGCAATTCCTGAAAATCCCACTTTTTCTCCTGCTGCAAACCCAGTATTACCTTAACAGAATTTGTCCTACAGCAGCTTACCTAGCTTGAGACTTTTCTGTAGCAGCTACATATCTTCACAGGTACTAACGCTTTTTTTTCTAGGAAATCCACCCAGAAAGCCAGGGCCTGTGAAGCTATTTTGTTATTTCGTGCTTGTTTCTAGTTAAAATGTTGCTGATTTGTGGGGAGCAGCTGTAGGTAATTAATTGGCACATTTCCATCACTGCTGTGCAAATTTGCCTATTTTTGTACTATTCTGTCAGTAGAAAACAGATGACAATAGTAGCAAATACGATGCTTTTTATTTTCCTAGTTACAATTAGCATAAAAGGATCATTATTTTTCCAAAGTGATCATTAGAGGAGCATGATATAGCGTGTGATTAAGAGAAAATCAAAGACAAACTTCACTGACTCGCTACCAGGCAGCCATTAAAGAGTCTTTTCCTATACCTTAGCCTTAAGTTAAAGACTGATTGGGTTCTTCCCGATTTATTTTGTCACGTGAGATTTCTAATTCTGCTCTCCCTACCCGCCTCCCCTCCTCCTTTCTGGCTCTGGTCATTTCAAACTTTTATTTCTATTCATCTACTGTAATATTCTGTTTTATCTATTGTTTTATTGGGCAATTTCCATATTCTGCTTCTAGAGAAGACTCTCCCCTTACTCAGGAACTGCAGCCTGTAATAAGCGCAATCAAGGCCGTTCATTCTGACAAATGTATGTCAGGAAAAGCCTGCTGTGACTTGGAAATATTCAAAGTAACTGGTAACATAATGTGTGAAGCAGAATAAATCCATACAAATGGAAGTTATAGCTGAGCACTCAAAGCAGGAGCCAAACACGGTGCTGCAGCTCTGTGCTGAGAGCTCCCCGTGCAAGCGGCTCCAATGGCAAATTACTAAATGCACTTTGCAAAGTGTTTTATGAATAAAGTGGCAAGCCCAGTTTTGCCTTAATCAGATCATCCTTCCTGTTTTGCACTTAGTCATAAAGCGGGATGAAGTTTCCATTCCCATGTTTAAGTACAAAACGTGGGCTCGGGAAATGCAGCCACAACAACTGCCAAGCACCACGGAAAAGGGTGTCTCAATCCTACCCCTCCACTGGAAATTCAAACGAGGAAAGATCTTTAGGAAGGGCTGCTGGGTGAGACTTCTCCTAGCTCCATTGCCATCAGATTTAGTACCAAGCAGTTTTAAACCCTGCAGCCACGCACTCGCTGCCTATATAAAACTTTAAAACACATGAAATTCAGCTTACAGCAAACATTTGAAGCAACAGTGTTGATATGGGCTGGACTGAATTTACTGGGAGGGGATTTTCATGTCAGATGGCTCAGAAACCTGGAATCTATCCCTCCTTCTCCCATGTAATTTTAGTTACGCGATGTAAGGGCCTAAAGATTCACTAACTCTACTTAAATTCAGGAGTTTGCCTCAAGTCTAGCAATTCTTTGAATTGTATTATTCGAATTATTCGAACCTTGTATGAAAGTGAACCCCCTGGGCACGGCCTCGCTCCTGCGGCGAAACCTGCTCGGAGCGCTGGCGGATTCATCAGGACGCTACGAAAGGTCTGTCCTCCAAGCACAACCTCTGGCGTTTCCCCTCGGGCTCCAGGCACAGGGCCTGCTTCCCCCACCTCCTTTCCAGGGGCACAAACCCAGGGACAGGGCTCACTGCTGAAGATCCCGGCTGGCCATTTCCACTTCTGAATATAGGAAAACGGCATCTTATTCTGCATTCACAGCACTTGCTGCCCGGGGCTTGGTTTCAGCCCCCCAAATTTTTTCTTAAGGTAGGTCTCAAAGATTGTTTAGGGTTTTTTTTTTTTTTCAGTGCTTTCAGTTGGCTACTCCTCTCTTCCAATAAACCGTGCTCACAGCAAAGCTATTTTTTCATTTTGCACTTGGAGCACTGCAACTTTTCTCATGCACCGTTTGCCCTCTCCACAGCACGTAGAAGGTCCAAAGCTCTTTTTCAGCCCCACAACCTTGTACTTCCCAGGGTCTTGAGAGACTGATGCCGAATACGGTTTCATTTTCTGTGCTGGATCTGGAATGGATTTTTTTTTTTTAAGAAATTACATGTGCATGTTTATCACATTCTCCACCAGTGTTTCACGACACGCAAACCCGCGCTGCAGCATTTGAGCCCCTGCAAACAAGCAGGAACATCCAACACTCTCTCTCGAGGCACGTGCCTGCCCAAGCCTCCGCACACGATGTCTTCAGCCCCTGCAGAGCAGCACAACAGAGCCCCGAATGCACAAGACACCCGGCAATCCCCAAGGCTAAAGCCTGAGCACAGTATTAGCCCGGCTCTAATTCATGCCCCGTGGCCCTGGGGAGAAGGGGTGAGTGTTTACACTTCTCTACTGCCTTTTTTCCCCCCTCTGTTTCAATGGGAATTCCCTGCCTGCCCAGAAAAGGTAATGAAAAGTCTTAACCTCCTGGCCCTGCTTCCCGCACTGAGACCGAAATCTCTGTAATCTTGCCAGACCTTTCACAGCTGCACCCCAGGGATTTCACACTCTGCAGCTTACGGGTTTCCCTGAAATTCATAAAAGAGAAGCCCTGTATTTTCACACAGATGTATTTATTTGGGGCAAGACCAAGAAATGCCAATATATTTCAAAGTGATTCTGCACCACATTAAAGCGTGTGAAATATTCATGCGAACATTTGCTAATCCCACCCAGCAAAGCCTCCTTCCCTCTCTATTTAGCATGCAGCCTGCAGCAGCTGAGGGTTGTTCAGCCTTTTCATTAGGGAGAAAAGCAAGGATGATTTGTAAAAACCATATGGAAGTAATCATAAGAAACAGCACTGAAGGGCTTTTAGCAAATCTACCTTATAAGCACGCATCCTCTTTCGCGTGTTTGTTCCTAAAATGGTGCTTGAGAGATTCCAAGTGCAAATTTATATTTATGGGTGTAATTAAAAGTGCAATATAATCAGCCATCATAACACAGAAATAAAAATCAGTTTAAAGGCGGCGCGCACGTTTTCTGACTATACATCTCAGCCCGCCCAGCAACCCAGCGAGACCCTGAGCACATTCTCCTTTTGACCCCTGTCTAACCTAGTGAGTTGTTTTCTCCTCAAGTCTTTCCTGTGGCTAAGTCTTTCCATTTCCTTGTGGGACAACGGGCTCAGGAATGATCCCTCTCTCCATTCACCTGAGCCCTCGTAATTGCAGCAGGAAATGAAAATGAAGAAGTCCGAGTGCCTACAATCCTCCATTCCAGGACGGGAAAACACCTGACCTTGGAAACTGCATTATGCCAGGGGAAAAGACATTTATTTTCCACTGAGAAAAGCTAATATTTAACCAGCGCATCGGAGATTCTCAGATAAAAAGAGTTATATACGTGCCAGTTTTTATGCTTCTTTCTGCTTTGCTGTACCTCCAAAATATAACATCTTGAAACACTGCATATTTTACGAGAAAATAAAACTGTTCTTGGAAATGCCAGAGCTGCAGAGACCACTGGTGCAGCAGCCACTGAAGGCAGTGCACAGAAAAAGCCATTAGGAAGCCTTTCCTGGTGCTGAATACTGCCGTGCCCACCAAATACTGCAAAGGGTAGCAACTACACCAGCGATGTCAGGGTCAGCTCCTTGGGTGGTTTGGATACCTCTACCGGGACCCTGCTGGCAATCTGGGAGGCAGGAGGATGAGGAGAGCTGGGCTGTGTCGCCAGGAGCCCTGTCTGTCACTTGGCGGTCTCCATATAGTTAGCATTGCACAAATGGCCTGGGAAACTCCTCTTGGTCTTCAGACTTTGCAGCTCTAACTTACCTTAATTCACAGACTTACTCATGACCTGAAGACAACAGCTTAACACCTCGAACAGCATCTGAGATGCTCCTCGGTTTTGTACATGAAACGTGAACAGGACAGAGCCAGAGAGACTTAGCAGAGCCCGACGGGTCACGGTCAGGATATCAAAGTATTCAGTGAGTAATTCCCTATACTGCTAATCTCGATCTTTTATGTAAATCGTACATATGGTTCATCAAAACAAAATTCATCATTGATTCTGAACTTCTGACTTTTGTTACTGCTATCTCAGCACAAAATTCAGCCAAATCTTGCCCAGCAAATAACCAATTCGAACAATTTAGGCCTTCTCCATGTAAACAAGATGGGAGAGCAGAGAACCATGTCTCTGAATGTGCTTGTCAAGCTACTCCTTAACCAACTTTTCCCCTATCTTACACCACGGTTTTAAGGCAAAGGCATCAGTCTGAAGGAGGTACATTTGTATGAGGATGATTCACACACACTATTTCAACCATACACAGTATGTTCAGCACAAGTGTAAAATTAGGTTTTCACAAAATTCTACATAAAACATCAGAGAAGGATCTTAGGGAATAAAAAAAGGATCAGAAAGAAAGGATCACGAGATTAACACAAATCTTTCCCTAAGAAGATCAGACCACAGAAATGACACTTTAAACATGTTTGATGTCTTTCCACATTTCGCCTGTGTTAGGAACTAGGAATCGATTCTCGAGTCAAGCATCCAGTGCTGAGATGACAAAATAGATACTACTCATTTAGAATTTCTGATCTGAGAAGCACCATACCAGAAATATCTCTAAAGATCTCCCTTTTGTAGCTCAAGGTATTGATTAATATTGGTAGGAGCATCTAAACTTTTGGGTACAAATAAAGGTCTCTACAACGCAAGTCTGCTTTTCTTTTGTTTAAGAAAAGGCTTCTGTAAAAGGGAGAGTTGATTGAGGACATACCTTTGAAGCAAACACCTCAGTTCCTTTCTTATTTTCCTGCTAACCAAGTTTGGTCTATCTCATTCATGTTTTCCATGAGGAACAAGAAGAGTTCATAAAAAATCTCCCCAAAGTATTTCCAACGCAGTTTCTAGGGAAATTAATGATCCTGTAATCTCTGAGGAAACAGACACCATGAATGCCTGTCTCAAAAATCAGGAAGCTCAGAGTGAGCACACGATGTTTTTCCCTTACAGAAGGCTTAAAATAAAGAGAAAGGTTCCCTATCTGAGAGGGATGATGGCGTTTCTCCTCGTCCGAGCCCTTACCTTTGGGAGAAGACGTCCCGGTAGGGGCTGCCGTGCTGCAGAGCGATTCCGTACCCTCTGTCCGCCACCGTGTTCCCCACCGTATAGAAGGAGCAGTCGGCGTCGTTGATGGCCACGTACTCCAGCACCGCCGCGTCCCACACGAAGGCGTAGTTCCCGTGCTTCACCTGCAGAACAAAGGAGGACAACTCAGGCCATCGGCGCTCAAGGTCCTCCACGAGGACCTCACGCACCTGGACGCGGGAGAACGTCGCTGGTCTCTGTTTATGGGGAAGAGTAATTGCTGATGCCCTGGAGTTCTCAACACAAAAAACGCATCAGGAGCAGCACCACTTGGGGCTTTTGCTTAGCTCCTCATTGGAAACGCAGGGAATTTAAGGTGATTTGAGAGCAACCTGCTGTTGGTGAAAGAGCACTGTGCAGAAATCTTGTACTAGTCTTATTCTGGAAACCAAAGGGGAAACTGGGCAGCTTTCTTTAATACTAAGTTCAAATAAACAAACAGAACCCAGAAAGTTATTCCTCTGAACTATTACAACAAGTATTTACAGGAAAAATGATGTGATTCTGTGGGACATACATGAATGGGTGTTGGGAGAAGGTGTGCATCTTCAAAGACTTCTGTTGCGTATTAACTGCATGTTAAGTCATTCTAATTGGGTAATTAAATAAATTCAAACCAACTCACTATATTCAAGGGCTGCCAAAGTCACATTTTACTATCTGTTAATATTTGAAACAAATCCTTTTTTAAAATATCTACCTAAATTTTCAGAAGTTGTATAGAAACAAGCTTTTTACAGAAGAAATCCAGTACAAATGAATCTTTTCATATTTTGATGAATTTTCTTTCTCCAATCACAGAATTTTTCTAGAAAAAAAGAAAATCTCTAACCTCCTCTACTGGATATTTAACCACTTTCCTGTTTTGTTGGTGTCTCTCTTGGGCCTGAGGAATTGCACTGCTTGTCTCCTGGCCCTCCGCTTGGCTTCACTCAGTGTTTCCTCTACGCCATATTAGCCAACCATGCTGTAAAACCAGGCTGAACCCATTGGCTTTGCACATCTAATGGGAATAAACATGTGACAGCTTAGTGAAAAGTAAACAGAACACAAAAAGGCCATCTGGGGCCACGCAACCCAAGGAGAATGCAAAACCAAGGCAGCACATCAGAATCAGCAGTGTCAGTACATCATTTAGATTAGGCTTTGACAACGTGGACGATGTTTTTGAAGAGTGTTTACATATGAAAGCCACTGAAGCAGGCCAGGCCAGACGGGCTGCAGTGCCCAGGCCCTAGTGCACGGGGAAGGGCCGCGTTGGGGACACGTTCTGCTTCACGCGCAGTCACGCTGCAGCAGACACCGCGGGCCAGCCAAGGCAATACCTCCCACCGGCATTTTCGGACAGCGTGGAGGAAGGACTGGTGCAGCCCGTGTAATAGAGGGGCAGCCACAGGATCTGGGGATTCGGGATGATTGGCAGGATGTAAAAAATCCTTTTCAAAATAGACATGGATGAGGGATGGGGTTGGTTTTCATCTTTAGGCCCTGAAACGGTCGGTGACAGTTTTCCACCTCCAAGTGGAGTCTTAGATCTCTCCAAGCGGCCAGGGAATGAGGGACACAGGCAGACTCCTCACAAACAAGCCCCACAACCTGTATATTCATCTGGCAGAAGCCACAACCTACAGAGCTGCTCCTTGCTTGGGTTAGTGCCTGGCCACTTAATGATAACAACTTTTGTCCCATCTCACCCTTCTACCTTCCTATTACACCGAAGCCACCAAAGTAAAGGGACTCATTCACCAGTCAGGAAAAGACCTCTAGATTTGGCTGCCTTGCTGTAAAACAGCTCACAGTGAGAATACATCAAGGCAGCAAAAGCACTTGCTGTCAGTAACACCTGTGATGAAGTGATGTCTCTACCAGCCTCAGAGCAGCCCCAGTAATGCCAGGGCTCAGGTTCCCACAGGCCTAACTGCTCACAGATAGACTAGGGTGACTCTCAGCTGAAGTGCAGGGCCAGGAAAAGGAAATTGAGGAGCCAGATGGGAACTTCCTAAACAAACATCTCCCTCCAACACAAGGTTGTCCTATGCCACAGTCCCCTTCCGTTTCAGCAGTTTCTCCCTATGCCTCTACATGTCAATGAAATGTAAATCCATGGTGCAAACCCACTCGTCATCCTTGTATCACTTTATGGAACTGCACCTCCATCTAAACAGTTCTTCATTGTTATTCAACAAATTTATTTTTACTCCTCCTTTATTTTATCACTTTATTCTGTCGCTCCTTGCTAATGCAGTTTTAAATACTCTCCTGTTGGGGCTGACACCATTCAACTGTCGATGAACTTTGCTGATAGCTAGCCAAGCTAGAAATAAGCAGTGTAGCCTTCTTTAATCCATCTCTGCAAACCTAGCATTTCAGCCTCCCATTAGCAGTGATACTACTTTTGAACTTTCTCCAATTAGTAATTTTTTTATATGGGGAAAAAAACCTGCCTTCCTAAGAGAGAATTCAACTTGCTTGGCAGCACAGGAGGGACCCGATTCTGGTTTAAGCATACACTTCTTTTGAAATCTATACCATAAGCCTTCAATTTCCCTGTCCATGCATCTTTCACACAGATGAGGGCTGGTTTTAACCTAAAGATCTCACTTGGGCCTCAAAACGAACAAGAAAAATTCTAGCTCTGCCCTGCGAGAACAAGTCAAGGCACTTGCCTTACTAAGGCAGTCAATTACAGAGACTAAAAGAAAGAAAAACCTCTCTGGAAAAAGGAACAGTTCTTTCCAATGCACGTAATTCACTCCTCAGAGAAGACCTGCATCCCTGATGTTAGGTTCCCAGGAACTTTGTCATTTTACGTTGTGATAACCCCGTTGCAGGGTGACGGCGCATCCGGATGCGGAGCACATGCTCCCATGCGGCACCAGAGCACGAGGCACTGCTGTGAGGGCAGCCTGTTGCCCTGCAGCAGCAACCCCAGCTCTCCAGTCAAGCAGGGTATGGGGGACTGGCACTTCAAGCCCTGCCCTTGGCCTTGGCATCCACCTGTGCATGAGACAGAGGCTAAAAAAGACATGGGAACACCTGATGCCTGCTCACATTAAAAAAAATATATATATGCATACATATACACATAAACATATATATTTTAAACGTGTGTGTGTATGTGTGTGTATATATATATATATATATATATATAAACAAACAAAACTGAATCTGTTTTTGTCCTTAAGGATGTTTGGAACTCGTGCACTATGCTGGAAACTAGGAGGTATATTGGCAGGCAAAAAGGTTTGCCTTCACTTTATACTCTTGTGAACTCTGAGGCATCAGCACACAGATAATAAAAGTATGTTTATAAGGCCCTGCACTACTGCAAATTTTGGAGAATATTATTTGCTGAAGCCTTGGCCATAAACAGTAGTTAAAAGTTATCCTTGATAAGGCCACCAAAACCACGTGGGTTGTCCCAGGAGAACGCTCAGAGCCAGGACACTGTTGCATATGGACATATCTTATGCCAACACTGATGTGGATAATATTTCTGCTCCAATTTCTGCTCGTGCATACAGGGTGGGCGCAGTAATGTACTTGGGTACAACTCCAGCACTCTAAAAATACATTTCTAAGTCTAGAAAATTATATCTTTTAGCAGAAGCAATTGTGAGTAAGCAGCAATCAATTACAAGGATTTTCACATTTGAATACTTGGACAAGATCTTTTGTGTATCTCAAATTTCTCTTGAAAAGAAATTCCAGAAATCCTTCGGAAGCAAAAACAAAGACAAAGTAGGGGTTAAGCAGAAGGAGCAGTTGTTTCTCCTAGAGGCCTCTTCAGCACCTCACAGGAGCTGACATCTATGGAGCAGATCAGCAGCACTCAAGGGCAATCAAGGGCACTCATTAACCCTCCTCCCTGCACAGCACTGACCACTTAACCACATCCAGGACACGGAGGAAAGGCGCCATCAGGCTCTGCCCACATTATTTCAGACACGGTCTGATGCCTAGCATGAGTTCTGCACGTGCCACATGAAAATGTGGGCAGTAGATTGCAGAGGACTGAGCTCCGTCCCACCAAGCGGCCGTGGGAAACCACCTGTGGCAGGGAGAGTGAAGGCAAGTCGCTTGCAATGAGAATGAGGCGAGGGAAGCGGCCTGGAAGAACATGTGCAAACACACGAGCGAGAGCTGAGACACACACATAATGGGGATACTGTGCTGTGAGATGGGAAAGGCAATGATAAAGCTAAAATCCAAATTTTTGTGCCACCAAAGAGCTTGGTGGCATTTGCAGGGATGCTTTCTTCAGCAGAAGGCAATGGAGACGCCCTCACCTCCATAATCCTCTTGCAAAAGGCCAATGAACTTGCTACTTATTGGACCGAAGCAAAAGTCAGAGCTCCTGCCTTCAGAGAGACTCCAGTTTGCTGATTTATTTCCTTCGGAGACAAAGATTTCAAACCCTGGTTTTCCTCACAAAGGGAACATCTCCGAACATTTTCTATCAGGATCCTATTTGAATAAAATCCTTCATTTCTGTTTGCTGGACAAAACTAAACCCAGGAACTCAGAGGACAGAGCCCGATCTCCGCACAGAGGTTCCTCTCTGCCTACAGCCCGCACAGTCACTTCTGTTTGCACAAGGTTATACCACTGTTATAATATTCATTTCACATGCTCGTGAACGTGGAATGAAATGCATGCCACAGCCTCCTACGTTTTTAATAATGTTTTATAAAATTATCTCCTTTCTTAGGCAGTTTCAATTACTGCACTACTCCAGTGGAAAAATCCTAATGACAGCTCTGCTTTACTTGATCTACGCTTACAGGCATCTAAAAAAATATAAACTCATATAAATACAATCATAAATACAATAAGCAATTGTATTTCAGACTTTGCTCTAAATTTCCCATTTAGTCATCATGACAACTTAGGTCTCATTATGCTTTGCCTCAGCCTCTCTGGTTCAAACTTGGAGAAAAACACGCTGGGAAATCTCATCAGACGATAAACAAGAATAGTTATTTGATAAGGAAACAGGCCAATTAGCCAGTCATTTCTAACTTAATCTCTTAATCTGAATGCGATGCACATACCTTGTGTCACTGGCATGCTTGTGGCAAAACATAACTGAGTCCAATTCAAGCACTTGTTCTTGTCCTACTACATCAACAAACGTAACAATGCATCTTTGAGATAAGAAATAAGAAAAATGGAGTTAAAATATTTGTGCCATGAAAAAACTAGAGGTTCTTTTTTTCTTTTTAAGACAAAAAAAAAAAAACCCAGAATGCAGTAAAACACTTTGGTTGCCATGATTCAATGCAATCAGATGACTTTCCTCCTTAAAACGAAGCAGCATTTGACCTGGAATTTGCACGAGCAGCCTGGAGTACTTGTAAATCAGGCCTCAGAGCAGACAGCAAGCTACGCGCCCAGCTAATCGTGTCGACCCGTGAAGTACATGGTACCACTTCAACAGCCAGCACTAAACAGCAGGGAAGGAGCACAAAAAACACAACCAACAGCATCATAAAATCATCTCAACGACGCTCTAGCAGATTTGGCCAGCAACTACATGGACTTGGCTTGAAAAAATGCCACTGCCTTCTAGCCTCATTCCACATCTTCTCAATTTTGTTACTTTGCCTTTACCAAAAATCAATACAAAATCAATCAGAATCTAAGCAGATTTTTTATTTCTTCCTATATATTTATATCCTACAGGTAGCTCCCCTTCTCAGATACCTTAAAAGAGTAATTTGTCTCTTGGCAGAGCCACGCTACGGCAGCGCAGCACGCTGGGCACGCACACATACTGACCGCTGTTCAGAGCTGCAGCTTTTCTCTGATTTGGGAAGGATCAGGGAGAAGTCACAATTCCTCACGGCACCGGGGAAGGCAGGAGCTGCCAGCAGAGCCTGACTGCAGGAACAAGGGATAGGGATAAGCAAAGGGATAAGACACTCAGCCACGCAAGCTGGTGGGTGGCTTTGGAGGGCTCCTTCTCCCTGGAGGAGAGATTTCCAAATGGGAAACACCCATGTGTCTCTTCACACCTGGCCAAGCAGGTATTTAAGGAGGCCTGGCAGCTTTTTCCAAATTGGCAGCACCTGCCTGACCAGTTTTGGGGGAAAAGCAGCCTAGGAGGAGCACACAAAACAGCACCTGCACACAGGGCCATGGTACATGTGAAAACGGGAGGTTTTGTACCCACCAGACAGCCACGCAGCTACTGAGCACTCCACGTACCCAAACACAGCACCTTTCTGCCTTCAGCTCTACTAGCATGGGATAAAACACAGCTGCGAACACGTGGGCTCTGGTCCTGTGAAACAGGCTCCCTGCAAACGCACATGGGAGGCACGGTTTGCATTCACGGAGATCTCTGATAAAGCCAACGCAGTACCTTTGCTGCTGTCTCCTTCACGCAAAATTTTAGAAGATGTTAAATCTTAGGACATAGACAAGAAAGCACAAGAAAGAATGCCAGCTAAATATATCCTCCCTTGCATTATATCTGACATATCTGTGCAGAGCATATCTTAGTGGGAATAAAGATGAAAACACATTATTTTTCAGCTGTCACTTCTGACTTTTTTAAAAACTATATTTATTTTTTTCGTCATATTTCAAATTATTTAGAGCCAATAGTGCAAAAAGCTCCATGGGAATCACAGGCCCAGTGCACATAACAGAGCAGACATCTACATTTTGCAGCTAGTAAGTGATGTAGTTACATGGGGCACCTGCTCAGAGCAGAAGCCAGCCCTAGAGATACTGCAGCTGAATGAACAGTCAGGTAAAACACAGACCTATAAGGATAATAAAATACAGCAAGAGCATACAAGAAATACAAAGCCTCTAGGATGAGTATAATATGATACATATTAAATCAAAGCCGTAGATCACATGATGTATTTTACAGTGTGCCACAGTTTATTCACTGAGGCTTATGAATTTCATTGAATCGTAACAACTAAAGCTTACTGAAGGTGGTATAGAATATGTACAATAAAAATAATGAAAGGATCTGCCGGAAAGCATGCCGTGGCAAACTTGACAGGGACTCAAGGCTCCACCAGGCCCGGGGCTATTGTTGGAAACAAATGCCAAATAAACCTCTCGCAAGCCTCGCTGCTATTTGGATGCACTTTGTCTCCATTTAGCTACAAACAGATCTGGATGCCTTGTTCCAAATCACCAACCTAATACTTGCTCTTACAATATTTTTCCCTCCACATTACTACAGTCAAAAGATCCAGAAGAGTCAATCCAGCTACCACATCAGTTGGTGTCAATACTAATAACATTACCATTCACCACTGACTGTTTTGTCGGGAAGGCAGAAAACTTGCTGGGCAAGCCAGTTAATAAGGGGCTGAAACGAAAGATTCTGTAGCAGATTTTGCCAAGCAGGAGGTTAGTTTGGCAGAGGGCAGATTCAGCAAGAAAGGCAGCAGAATCTGAGCTGCAGTGTCTGCAGCACTGAGTTCTACCCTTTGCTGATGACACTCACTGTCACTAAGCCTCACGTCAAGTTGCACCCACGTCCGATAACACGGGGAGACTCGCAGCGCCACAGGAGGAGACGCCGTAGTCTGAAGAGCAGTTTTCTAAATCAAGATTATTGACATCAAAGGAAAGGCAGAAGAATAGCCTGAACGTTTTGCATAACTTTTATCACTCCCCAAAATGTCACGCGTTATTATTTTAGTGAGAGTTTTTTTTGTGTGAGCTCTTTTGATTTACTTCTGGGTTTGTCTGCTTTGATTCCCTTCTGTGAGCTCATATCATGTTTCGTTTTCCCTTGTTCTGCTTTCTTTGTTGCATGCCATGCGCTCACTTTGTTAAACCCAAAATGATTGAATGATCAAGCTAATCACGAATGAGATGCTGTTTAAGGAAAACCATCTCCTTCACTCAGCTTCCAGCACCAGCACGGCATTAGCAAAGATGTTCCGCTTCGTGATAGCCTCGTCTCTCTCATCTGAAGGGCTGCAAGCGTTCTGCAAACGCTCATTAACTGATGCTCACGTTCTCCACGTCTGCAAAATCAGTCCAGCCTTCGCTGTGTATACGTGACC
Source organism: Nothoprocta pentlandii (assembly GCA_013398315.1). NCBI lineage: Eukaryota > Metazoa > Chordata > Aves > Tinamiformes > Tinamidae > Nothoprocta > Nothoprocta pentlandii. The sequence continues at coordinate 65,324 of VZSG01000997.1, forward strand.
AATCAATAATATAGGAACCAATAACATTGTGCGTTTCCACACTAGACCGTGGGTCAAGCAAAACACAGGGGCTTTCACCTTTGCAAGTGCCACCTTGTGACCATCTGCACTTCATGGAAGCAACCCACAGGCCCTCTCCACGCTGCAGGACACAGATGATGGGCTCCAGGGCCTCCTGGAGCCACCAAACTCGGGCTGCTTTGGAGCAAAGCATGTTGCAGTACCTCGGATCATCACGGAGAAAGAAGTACTGGCCCATCCACTTCTGACCCAAAGGAATATCCAGGAGGTGCAGCCAGCCCTGGTGGAAACGTCTCCTTCATGGAGACATGCCAAGGCTTATCTAAAGGACAAAACTGCTCGTGGGAAGGTGCCGCGTCCTCCGTTCCTTTAGTCACGCGTTGAGCAGTCTCGCTAGGAATGGATTACAAGGAAATTCTACCTTGGGGGCAGGGTGATGAACAGCCTAAGCTTCTGCTCTCTGATTTAGGGCACAACCAGAAGCCCTTGGTAGATACCGGCTTGCACAATACAGCTGCTTATCTACTGGCTTTTTCAGTACAGGCACGCTGTGTTTTCCACCCATCTTGATACAGTCCTTGTTATTTATATCCCCCCTGCGTTATATTCAGTAGGGAGCAGGCTCAGCTTTATTTGATTAACTAGCAATTCGGAAAACAAATTTGGGTTCCACAAATTGATCAAGGCCAACATGGAGTTTTGTTAGAAATTTGTTCAGCTGTCTCTACTTAGAGGCCTTAGCACAATGTCAAAAAGCAGCCACAAACTCAACTCAGTCTCCATGCACCCAAGATCGTGCGTCTTAGGGGTAGACCTTAGAGACAGCTCTGAAAATATAACCTCTATTTACATTTAAATGCATGAAGATTTTTAGGGGGATAAACCTGGATTTCACCAACGTAACCACCACCTCTGGGTAGCATAAATAAGATTCTGGGTTCACCATCAGTATTTGAAGAACTAGACTTCTCGGTGCTTTATTTCTCTAGATAATATATTAAACCACATAGGATTTTTTCCCTTCCTTTGCTGAGCCTAGAACAACTTTAAAAATAATCTGGTTTATTTAAAGCTTCCAAAACTTCCACACTTCATACTTACAGATGTTGGTGACTAGAAAGTTTGAACTTCCTAAGTATTTTACCATTTTTTTTTTTTGTTTCCAACTGAGTGTTTTTGCACCATCCCCCTTATTTCACTAGCATTTCACTGCCTCCTGTTTTGCCTATTAATAAATTAATTTATCTAAGTGTGTTAGCCTAAAAGATTTGCTCTGGGGACAGCTGCAGGTTCTCTTTGAGCTCTCCTCTTGCATTTCTACTGTTCACAGTTCCACAAATACCAGAATTAAAAAGTTCTGAATGCTTTCATGAGGGAACACTGAATGCCTCACAGAACAGACTTCCTGCTATGGATCTACTTTCTCAAATTGCATTTGCTTGTCTATAGAATAGATTTTTCTTTTTTGGTTTGGTACCAAGTTATTTAACAGAAATATATATATATATAAATCTGTCCAAGAGATGAATGGATTATAGCTACAGCAGCTCCTCAATGTGAAGCAAGATCTCTGTTGCTTATTATTCTTCTCTTCATATTTTCATCTTGCAGTCTCTTAGCCTGAACTATACTTGAAAGCTTTAATATACAGCATACGTTTATATACTCCTTTCTCATTACTTCTATGCATGTTTTTTTCTTTTCTGTCACATACATCCTTTAACAACCTGAAACTGAATTTCAGCATTTGCATTAAATGTAAATTAAACATATTTGCATTAAATGTATTAAAATACACTAATGAATTGAAGTGATAGCAGGAAATATTTAAGTGCTAAAGTGAATACATTACCCAGGCTTGTGCCTGAAGCGAGCGTACGCTCTCCTGGGCCCATCTCTTGATCACTTGGCAGGTTCTGCATCTCCCCTGATCTATATGTGACATGCCCCCGCTGCAGCCCCCCATACTGGGAGTCTGAAATGCCTTCAAAGAGACAGCCAGAGCTTTGGAAAGCTTCCCTCGGTCGCAAGCTGAAATTCACTGCACGCCTCGAGAGCGAGACAACGCGAGCAGAGGGGATGGCAAGCGGGACGCGCAGCCGCGTGCAGAGCGGCCAAGGGCGGAAACAAGAAACAGGAGGCCAGAAAGGATCAGAGAGCTGAGAGGAGCTGCAGTAGCTGGCATCAAAACAGAAGGCAGAGAGGGTCAAGAGGCAGCAAAATGAAAGAGTCAGAGGGAAGGAAGAAAAAGTGAGAAATCCAAATGAAAGGAAAGGTTTCTGGATGCGTGCAGGGGTCTGTGTAGTCCCAAGACGCCCTCAGAGCGGTGTCTGCGGTGGAAAGGAATACCGGGCACAGAGATTGTTCAGCCACGTCTACCATACGTGCCCGCAGCTTCTCCAAGGAAAGCTTTGGAAAGGGGAAACAGAACCAGACACAGAAGCAGACGTGTGGCTTGGCAGGCTGCTCAAATTCAAATTTTCACACCACACCAGGCACAAGCCCCTTCCAGCAGCAAGGTCCGAAGGAGAGCCGACCCGCTAGGACTGCGCGCTCAAGACACTTCTGAGCCCAACACGAGCCTCTCCTGCCCCCTCCTTTGCTCTGCAGCTGCTGAACCAACAGGAGAACATCATTTTTCTCAGGTTGTAAACAAGAAGCTATTAAAAGCAGCAAACTTTGCCTCTGGGATACCCACAACATGTCCTTTTTGGCACTCTTTCTCAAGACTGTATTTTACTCATGAGATGATTCTTAACAGCTCCCACGAGAATTGTTTCCCTCTTCCAGGCTCTATTTCTCAGGAGCTAACGCATCCTAAGCACACTCATTGTGTACTAAACGCTCTGAAACCTCGTGGTGCTCTCGAGCAACACACCAGCTCTGCTCTGCTACACCCCAGTACACCAGTGCAAGGTTCTAGTTTGGAGCGGGGGGTTCAGCAGCCTTTGCCGTTTATAGCACCCTTCCTAACAGGTGCCTCCCTAAAGCCGAGCCTTGCCAGCTGAGAAAACATCAGTACCGAGTAACGTTAGCAATAACATTTCCTTGGAGTGTTTTCCTGGCATATTTATGCTCAGTTTTTACAGCCACCAATGGCAAATGTGCTGTCATCTTAAACTACTTCCTAATTGCCACCTTCCTTATTCCCCTCTCTCTTCCATCCTCTAAAACTTCCCATCCTCTAAAACTCCCAAGAAAGGAGTTGTAAACAAGGAACGTGGTTGTAGCCACAAGGGTTTAAGAACCTAAGTGAAGGAAGGTTTTTAAGAGAGAATATGTTTAAATAGGTATTTAAATATGTTTAAATGCCAGGGATACCAGGCAAGGGGGAAAAAGGAGTGCCTCACAGCTAAACTTTCAGGCCAAGAAAACAAGCAAAACCTACAGGATTCGAGAAAAAAAAAAGAAAAAAAGAAAAGCCTCTGAGCTTAATGCAATTATGTTAATCAATGGGACAATTCAAGAGCAAAATGCAGTTGGCACCAGTAAAGCTGGAAATAATGACAGCAAAAATAAGGACCAACCGGTCAGTAAG